>SMLS01068239.1:0-54920 GCA_004785975.1 Popillia japonica
TCAGTGGTTAAAAAAAGGATTCGTAAGGTTGCTACTGTAAAAAACGTTAGCATTGTTATCGATAAATTACTTCGAACAGTAGGATACTATTCACCAACGGTCACCCCAAAATTGGATCATAGATCATGAAGAACGCTTATATTAATTGCTCCTCTGCTTTTGTTCTTCGGTTAGTTTTTCTCTCTCAATATATTTCGTAAGTATTGAAACCGATGCACACGATACTTGCTTGAACCCATCATCATTCCTGTATTGCACGTCTACTGATGTAATAAGAAGTTAATTAATTTTACACTCTTACGCGATGTTTAATTAACATTTTATGATTGATTACGTGAATAGTGTTTATATTCGTACTGTATTTTAATTAGTAGCACAATAGATGGTGTTACTATTAACATATAAAAGGAGATAAACTGCGGCTCTGAATAAAATATGTTCTCATACCGCATGTGAAAGATTTCCTACTTTATGTCTAGTTTGTAGTGATTTGTGGGATAGTAACTTTTGGTATACTTTTATATATGTATATGCTAGTCCAATTCCAAGTTCTTTAACCACAGCAATGAAGATCTAGTTAGATCTCTTTCTATTGTATGTACTTACGTGGGATTCATAGGCTTTAAATTTTACAAGGATTATTATTATTATTATTACTATTATTATTATTATTATTATTATCATTTATTTATCATATTTGTCAGTTACAGACATCGACAATTGTCATATAAAATAATATATTTATATACAAATATAAATATAAACACAAGCAATATATAGATATCTATTGCTACAGTCAATTACAACACATAAGTATAAAAGCAACACAATACAATAGTTACAGTCACGATTAAACACAGAAATACTCATCTAGACTGTAAAAAGCATGGTGCAATAAATAAGACTTTAAAGCTTTAAAGGAATGAAGATGTTGTCTATTACGAATATCCATTGGTAATTTATTTAATACCTTTATTATTGTGTAGCTGAGCCCTTTTTCTGTTAATGTTAGATTGTGTTTGGGTACTGATAAATTATAGCCGTGACGTCTGCACATTGAATTTGAAATTGCGTTATTGGATAGTTTTGTTTATTTAAAAAAAAAGAATATTAGTAAGTTACTCAGTAAATGTAAATTTTTAATTAGGGTCGGGAGCTCACCTCAATGCACGTAGTTGCCAGCTTTAGCGAACGATAGGAAGTAGGGGTGGAGAGACCGGGCATTAATTCGCATGTTGGATGCATGACGCATACATACGCACGCATATCTAAGTGACATCGGTGCAATATGTTCCTCTTTATTTAATGCTGTACGGCTTGTGACATCTATCCTTTTTCAAGCATCCTAATTAAAAATTTACGTTTACTGTATATGAACAGACACGGCAACGTCAAAATATTCAATTGTTTGAAATAAGGTTTGCATGGAGTAGAATAACAAGCACCTACCATACATCTGATGAATTTCTTTTGTAATACAAAAACCCTCCCAAATGAACAAGAAGATCCCCAAAATATTATACCGTACGATAGCCTTGACTGAATGCATCCAAAATAAAAAGATTTCAATACCTCTATGCTCACCGATTTTCGAATACTGAACAAAGCAAGATGAAGTTGATTAGAGATTCAACAAACTGTTTGAAGTGATAATCTAAATCTTCCATCCATCCATCAACGTGGGAGGCAAGCCGATGTGAACTACTCGTTCATGTGCTAGCATGCAGACGGATTTAATACAGATGTAGGAGGAAGAATAGGTCACTTGGGCGAGGATGTTAGATCTCAATAGCCTTACGTACACCCCCAAGTATCTCTTAGACAGAAGTATGGGTCATTAAATAATGTGGCCAGAAGTGTCTAAAAAAAACTCAAATTCTGCCTCAATTACTTATACTGACTTGAGTACCATGTTACTGGAGCTGTGACAGTAATGGAATTGCTGATGGTTTCACAAAGAAAGACGAGAGTTTTCATTTATCAGATCAGGGGCATTTCTGTGGTCTGCTAACATCCGTGGTAGAGCTTATGGTCCTAAATGACAAAATAAACAAAAGACCTTGCACTCGATTAACACTCCAAAACATGCATAGCTTAATAATTTTGAAAATTTATCTGTAGTTATTTAGAAACAAGAGTTTTTTGCGGTAATTGCACAAAAATATTGTTTACTACTGACTTGATCTGTGTCCAATAATTGATGGGGTACACTTCATTCTGTAACTCTATTGAGACACCCAGTATTAGTTAAGTAGGTCATAACTTGCTCGAGTAAAAAAGAAAACCGACCTGTTGGCGCTATTTTCATTAAAATCTTTAATGTCACAGCTATTGTCGCAATTGTAATTTATTGCTATTAATTATTTCCTTGTACGTATGTACGTAGTACAATATAGCACTCTCGTGAACTTGAAAGCATTTTATTTTCATTGAGCGGAGTATACATTACACTCCGCGATACGCTCATTAACATACCGATTCGTATTTAAAAATGCTATCTATTAAAAAATAATACAAACAATCGGAAAGTACCTCAATAAATATGATATACAACGCGAGAAACAGGAGAAAAAAATCTACTTAAAGGGACATAACTTTTTTTCAACAATAAATACGTCACTGGCATTATAAATTGTCATGCCGGGCTGAGAATCCTTTATCTTATACCCTTTATCTGTCCTCCGTTACTGCTTTTCTTTTTTTTTTGTTTGATTTAGTGTGGAACTCTTTCACGGTGCAAAGATTAACTGAAGTATATAAATTTCAATATTAAAAAATAAACCGATGCTGGATAGAGATGAGTGTACCGCGGCCGAGAGAGAAAGACTCTAAGTTGAGCTTTCGAAGCACAAAAGCAGTGGAATCCACGTGGAATTTTAGGAGTCAATTTATCATGATCCTTTTCGGGTTACGTTCGCCGACTTCACTCCAGCAACTCTACAACAACTTGTTCTTATATGGTGTACAGTATCCGGCGAAATTAGTGTCCGCTCCCGTAGTGAGGAATCTACGATTAGCCTCCGATGTTCATGTTGATTAGACCCTTATTATTTGCGAACAGATCAATAACGCAACCTCTTTTGATCTCCGTTTATGATGCAGATCAGTATATATAACACGTATGATGATATTTATGAGATTTACAAATACAATTGAATAGTATAATGTATCCAAATTTTATTAACAATCCCAACTAGGTGACATATGAAAATTCTGATGCCAGAAAAGAAATGAAAGAGAATTAGTTTTAAATATTTCAAATAGATCATTTAGACAAGAAAAAGTAGTTGATTACTATATCACAAAATTAATATAAACTAAAAATGTGGATTAAGTTACACAGTTTGTAATTAAAAAAACTAGATACAAATTGAAATCCGAGGAACAAACTTTTCAAAAAGAAGAGTTCCTCAGTTAAGTCAAGACTAGTGTCGTATTGACAGTGGTCTCCAACAGCATGAATGTCTGCAGATCCTGTCAGCAAAAAATCAAGCAGGCGCATTTCTCTGTTCTGCACAATTTATACAAAGCATCTTCATAAGCACTACATAGTGTCTTAACACCAAAACCCAAGTAGGTAATAAAAACAGTCAGAGCCAGCCATTGATGTGTGCAGATGTATTATTTCTGGTATAAAATTAAGTGCACATAGTTTTATAAATTGGAGAGTTACTTTCTTAAAACCAACAGAATGACCTGTAGTGTTCACAAGAAACTGAATAATAATAATAGAAAATAGTAGCATTTCAAGGATATATTTACAACAAATGTTTAGTAGTTCCAGGATGATTCATGCGACAGTTATTTCAATAAACTAAGTTTGCTATTTGCATAAACAATGATAAATAGGTAGCCAATGTATTTATATTTACTCTTTGCTTTGTTTTCTACGTCTTGAAAGTTAAGCAACTGAAGAGAACTCGTTAAGAGGGGTAGAAGGTTTGCGTGAATTCGAAAAAATTCTACCCACTGTGATATAAATATGTATGTAGGTATGATTACACAATCTATTGTGGTTACTTAATCTCAGTTCAGTATCCTGAACGAATTCCGAGACTTACGTAGACTAACGCAAGTTATTTTATATATTATGCAAAACCGACGTTTCTATGATGTTCTTAATGGCAAGGAAAGTAGATGGAAAGATCAAAGAAATTGCCTCCATAAAGACAGTGTCCTGTCGCCAATACTCTTTAATATCTACATTAACGACCAACCACTTAGTGAAAACTTCATTTACCCTGAGGGTGTGGTCATAACAGTGCTAGTCAAGGATTTTGGCTCAATTGAACTAAACGGAAATTAAACGAAAATTAAGTCATCTGGCAGGGATACGATCTGTGGCACATAGATTTGACATTAGGTTTTCCCAATATACCTTGGTGAGTTAAGACGAAGCAAACAGTTACGGCTAGGAACAACGTCTTTAAAAAGCTGGCTTCCAAGATGTGGGAAGCTCGATCCTCCGTACTACGTAGGACAAGTGGAGAAGCATGATGTTTATCTACCGCAGAATACGTGTGCCCAGTATGAAGCAGATCAGGCCACACTAAAGAAGTCCCTAAATAAAACGACACTTGTAAGACTCAAGTCGCACAAAAATTTAAAGAAATAGACGAAGAACCGCCAGATGATTACCCGATACCAACACTTTAAAGCCAATAAAGTCAGGTGGAACCATAGATAGACCAGCAAATACAGGATATGATACACCTGACAGCCTGCAGGAATACATGCTCGCCCAATGATTTATTAAATGCTAAACAGAATGTAATTGACGTTGCTCAATATTGGCCGCATAAATTATAAGATGTTGGTTTGGCTATGAAAAAATAAGTAAATACATAGATGGCAATGAATTAACCTCTTTTGGCGTTAAAATAAGAAGGTCTGTACTATTGTAAAATATTCGTTAACTCAGATCTGAGTGAGCAGAATCAAGACAATCAGTGTTAGTCCAAACATGTTGGATTATGATTGTATTACATGCTTACTACTTAGCCCTGCTCTGAAGATCAACCATTCTAGTATCAACCCAATATGAAATCAAAACTTTTAGAGTGACCTTAGCTTAAATGATAGTAATCCCAGTTCTTTTGCAAGTTAGAATAATGAACTTCAAGTTTCATCTCTATGCTCCTCTGGTATCCGTCTGCATATGAAAGAAGTAATTGCTCTACCAAAACCCCATTCTCTCATATAGAATCCTGAAGGATTGGTCTTGAATTAATTTTATAGAATATTGGTTTATCTAAGCACTTTTCCTATTTTTAAACTAATACTAACCCTAACCCTACAATTATAATCAAGAACATTCGGCTCTCTTGATGTGTAATATATGTACATATTTTATAAAAGTATCATAATCACATCATAATAATTTTTTATCGTTATAGCATCATATGGTATTTGCCTGATTCTATAGTTATTATATGTATATAGCCAAAGAGACATTGGTTTCGTCCGTTATTACACGCATGCATTGTAGATACATGTAAGTATGTGTGTTATATACGTTTTTCTTTAGATCCAATACCACATCTCCTCGTCGCTTTCAAACGATTTGTACCTCGGTTGTTGTACAAGACGACCAACATACACTGCACATGATGATACATGATGTACTGTTGTGTTTATAATTTATCATGCAGGCTCTCCTCTTTCTACTTACTCCTTCTCGGTTTTGTCCCTTTTTCTTTTTCATGTCTGTATACCAAATCTCATTCATCCGGAGTCGATATTTAGATAAAGATTTTTTACGATCGGTAAAACGCGCAAGAATATTAAATAAAGGGAATATAATGTATAGTAGTTAATCATTCAATAAAGATAGGTATCTAGTGTTTAGAAATCGGTATATACAATTCTCGGTTACATTACTTGAAACACCTCACCAATTGAAAACTCTTCGCATGGTATAACTTGGACATTATGTATTATGCCTGGTGAGATCGTTATTGAGAGATTCTGGTATAGTTTTCATATAGTATTTTTAAGGAGAGCAAATTATTTAATCTACTTAATCTTTCGTAAAAAATATATCGTAATTTAGTGAACAGACTTGGCTAATACACGTACTGTAAGGTTGTAACAAAAGTTTGAACTAACATTAAACATTCAAACAAGTCCATGCTTTAAAAAGATGAAAAGGAAAATATAAACTGCTAAATAATCTAATTTTACGTTTGTAGTCTACGACTACCACTGCAACTACTATTTGGAACCATCAGTACGAAATCAACAACAAAATTCCTTGTATTGAGCAGACATATCTTTTCGTATTTCTGTCATCCAAATAATATGAAGTGAAAGGAAGGCAATTGCGCCGTAAAGAACCTCGAGGTAGGCATATGAGGGGCAATTATAAGCATATTCACTGACAGTCAAGTGGCAAAAATAACAGAAAGGTTCCCCCACTGGCGGAACACGCCAGGACAAAATCTGGCGAAGGCAATTTTATCAGAAATATTGAAGTTAACAAACATGGTGCTATTTTTCAGAAAATGGTACCGCGGGCTACATTTATACAAGTTCGGCAAAGCGGAGGATCAGATCTCCCGTCAAAAGTCATGTGGCAGGGAGATCTAGAAACGACAGAACACATTGTGTGAATATGTTATACTCGACATCAACACTGCAGTAGTCCATTTCTAACGCCTACTGAAATCCAGGATAAAAATTCTAGATTCATTTTAAGATTCATCAAAAGCCTCCAACTAGTCTAATTAAGCCAATTATAATTTCTTACCGTACCAATGCAGTAGATTCAGACCCAAAATTACATAACTGCTTTTGTAGGTCGCAGTTCATGGATATTCTCCTGTTAATTTGATAATAATAATAATAACCTTTATTCACTTGACACACAAAAAGGTGTATATGAAACGTTATACAATAAACATACAATAAACACAAATAAAACAGAGAACAATAAAATTACAACTCCGTTAGCCGTCACTAGTCGCTGCCATCTGTGCAATACCGTCGAAATACTCTTGAGTTGAATAAGTGGAAGGATTTTCCATTGCTTGAAATATGGCCTGCATGATTGCATATTGCAAATACCAGCCATACACCGAATAATTCCCTTTTGGGCCAAAAAAACTTGTCACAAGATCCCAGATTGTTATACCATAAACCAGTCTACTATGAACATTAGTATAATAATAATAGCAAACTGTTCACGTCAATAAAATTGCTCAGGTTACGCAGCAGATAACACGTGGAATTCAAATTACTAATGAGTTTAAAGCAGTGTGTACGCCATGTAAGTTCATCGTCAATAGATAATCCTAAAAACTTAATTTTAGAGTCACGATTTATTTCAAAATTATTTGAAAATACATACATGAGTACTAAACTGCGTCTTGTTACGAGCATTATGAAAAATAAGATATTTTGTTTAGTCAGCATTCAAAAGCAACCTGTTCCGAGCAAACCAATCGTTCATGATCAACACAATCAAATGCACGGTTCAAATCGTAAAAGATTCCTATTGGAAACTCGCCAGTATCCAAGCCGTTAATAACATGACTATAAAAAGCATGAATAGCCGTCATTGTGGAGTGGTTAGGCCGATACCCATGTTGATGTTTTGTTAAAACAATGGACTTGTCGATATGGGAAATCAATCTGTTCAACATCGCATATTCAAAGATTTTTGAAAAACTTGAAGAAATCGTAGGGGGTCGATAATTATTAACATCAGATTTAGAACCTTTCTTATGCAGGGGAATAACATAAGATTCCTCTAATTTCTGAGGAAACACACCACATTCAAAAGATAAGTTCATGAGAAAAGTTAATGGGGTTATCAAACAAGTAGATACTCGTTTTAATAAATTACATGGTACCTCATCGGGTCCAAAGGAAGCTTTGTTTGTCAATTTTTTAAACAATTCCTCAACTTTATATTCATTGTACGGTACTAAAAACATGCTATTAGAAACACTATTGTAAGGAACATCGGCAAGATCGCATGCCGAAATTTGAGAAACTGTCATAAACTGAACTCAGAAAAAAATCGTTAAAATAATTAGCTATCTTATACGGATCATCAATCAATTCACCATCGCATTCCAAAGTAATAATATGATATTCCTCAACAGTAACCGATAATTCATTAATAATAGACCAAGCAGCTTTCGTAGAATTAGAGCAATTGAAGATTTTAGTTGCGTAATATGTAGCCACATTTAGTTCTCTTAAGTAATAAATTTTAAAGTTTATCACTTGAATGTCGCACCTTGCTTGTAACCTACTTACATTTACCATAATTTCTATTTAGTTTAGTTTTAACTAAAGGAAAGCACGTTTTGAAACATTCCATAAAAATTTGAAAGAAAAATCAAACGTTTGATCTAATTGGCATAATGTTCAATCCTATTACTGTGTCATTCGTCCAGTAAAATCTTAGTAGTTTTCTATCTGGTATTCCTGCATCATTAATCACAGTGCTTTAGCCTTAATATTGTGTTTATCTTCTGGTTGATAACTCTAGCAGCCCAGACCAATTTTTCAAAACCAGTCTTTGCCATGATATGAGGATTTATCATATTCATAGGATTCATCTTCAATAGCATGTGGCACATTTTAGTTCTAATTTCTATCTGTGTTAGCCTTGAAGATTCTTGGAGAAATAGTTTTGGAAAATATTGTCTAGCAAGTCTAGTATGAGATGTCGACTGGTATGTCCCTTTTAAAGGTTGGTGCGAGTACTGCTCTTAATGTCTCTATCTCTATTAAAATGGAGAGAGGACACATACACTAGTACTTCCGTAGGAAGTTGTAGTCCTCCTCCCAATCTCTCCCAGCAAGTCTGCTTTTACATTCTACTGAGTAATTATTGGGCACCTTGTGGCCATATACACAGTCACCACAATAACCCATAAGTAATAGTGGATATTACCTTTATTTCACATGTCCAACAGGTCATTCCCGGCATGAGAGTCCATGAAATGTTTGTGTACACGTCCACAAAGCTCTGACAGCTACAAATTTCGGGTAATTTTTGTATAAAATATAGAAGCCGTAAGTAACGTCCTAAACTATTATTTGTTTTTAACCATTCATACGTATTTTAAATTCGAAGAAATTCAGAACTTTAATAGAAAATGATAACATCGAAAAACAGCAGAAGTCACAAGGCAACAAGAACATAAAAATCACACCCATTGCCATTGTAGTTGTCAATAGGCATATGTATGTATATACAGACGATAAATAACAAATAGATCGTAGGTATTCAGCCCTCCTGTTCAAGTCACCGCTGGCAAATCCGCAAATCCGTTAAAATGTAATGATGCGTAGCAAGTTTTCTCGCTTGAACAACGAACGCTACTATACCCGCTTTTCTGACATGACACCCATTGTATTCCGTGTGCCCACTACATTATAAACCACTTCCGAACATATTTGTTGTACAGGGGTGCCTACTGTCAAAGTCACATGGTTTATATTTCATGCAACAACGCAGGAGTGATCTCGGCTAATGAAAAATGTGTACGCCATTTACAATCTGTGTATTTATGTATGTGCATATATACCGGCTGCCGTGTTATTGCGTCAAATCGCGATATATTTAATATTGTAAGATATGAAAAAAAATTATTTACGAAAGTTTGGGATAGACTAAATTCTCACGCTATAACAGCTTACTTTTATATCTCTCTCTCTCTGCAAATTATAGTATTAAAATCTATTTAAAAATCTCCTATAATTGACATGTTGTCCACTAGATATATCTTATGCTACTTCCTATACTACGAAAATAAACACCGCAATAATTTCAGCGATTTAAAACTTCTTTCCTGCAAGTAGATTACGCGCGTAACTCACGTGGCCATCAGATATCCTTTTTTTTCAGATTCGTGCTATCCGACGATTCGAGTGAGACGGCGGAATTGTTTCACGGTTAATATTTTACGTTTACGACGGCGCGCCAGTCAAATCCACATATTTACAGCGGATTTGAACACAATCAAAGTTAATAAAGAACGTTTACTGCCAGCGGACCCGGGCAGACGGATAAATCAGGTGACCACGTGGCATTATGGATCCATACACTGTTTACACCATTGTGTTACCGTTCTTTGTCCACCCTCTTTACACCCACTAACACGTATAAATTATTAGAAAGCTTGCAAGGAAAGTGGTAAATATTTTCTATCTTTACATAAAAGTGCAGTCATAGCATACTATGTATGTCTACCTTCATGTTCTCTTTTGTATGATATGAACAACAGGAATAAAAGTTAATTTCATGCACCTTTTCTGTAATAGAATTGCTATAGAATGCATTAATTATCAAAAAAACGTGTTTCGGTGGATTAGATTAAATAAGTCTTCTTGTAAGGTAGTGAATCAACGTATTCCACAATTTTATGTTTTAAGAACGACTTATTGAGAGACTGGAACTGCTGCTTTTTGATGAATCTTCTCAAAAGTGTTCTCCAAAACCACACTAACACTGGCGCTAACACTATCGCTATTGCACTAGATACGTATTACATACATATGTACATATGAAATTGCATCTTCAGTAGTAAAACTACGTTGTGCAGTTATACTACTAAAGATCTAGTACCTAGTAGGTATATATATGTTAGCGCTACAGGCGTTGAAGGCTCCTGGCTTCTTCACCAATTCCTTCCACTTCCTCCGGTCCTTTGCTCTATCCCTCCAATCACTGATTCCAATTTTCTCTTCTTTCACTTGTTGATAGGTACTATTTCTCTGTCGTGCGTCCGCTTTTCTTCTTACCCCCTACTCCCTCATGTAGGACCTTTTTTACCACCCTATCGTCCGGCATTCTAATGATGTGTCCTAACCATCTGCTTCTCTGAGCCTTAATTTTGTTTACTATTGTTGTTCTTCCGTACAACGTCTTTACTTCCACATTTGTTCGTCCTCTCCACTCTCCATGCCGATCTCTTACACTTCCAAAAATCTTTCTGAGGACTTCTCGTTCCCATGTTTCCAATTTTTTCCCTAGGTTCAGTCGTTGTCCAAGTTTCACAGGAGTACAAAACCACAGATCGTATAATAAAATGCGTATCTTGTTTGCCCTGGATACATTTCTTGCCTTTAACATTTTTAATAATGACCCCACTGCTCTGTTACCTCTTAATATTCGTTGATGTATCTCCACGTCTTCCTGACTTTTATTGGTAATGATGGTCCCCCAGTATTCAAACTGCTTCACCTTTTCGATTGTATATTCTTTGCCACATGCCTTAAAAATTACATACGTATTACATTCTGTAACCTCCCTTCTCATCTCCTCCAGTTTTTAGTATCTAGTTCTAATACTGTGCATGCAGCGCATTAAAATACAATGTGGTAGGCTGTTTCGTCCTCCTCATTGTATAATCTGCAGATAGGTTTGTCTTTAAGGATTCCAATTCTATGCAGATATTCCCTTAAACAGCCGTGTCCTGTTAGCAGACTCGTCACTGTTCTAAGCTGTACTGGGTTAAGAGCCCACACATCCTCTGCTAATTATAGGAATAGCTGCCCCATCATCATCCGTTGGCTGTCTCACTGCCTTTCAACTTTGTTCCACTGTATCTGGTGTGCTTTAGTAATCCACTCAGCTACTGCACTACGTATTGCAGTCTTAGTTATTGCCAGACCCGGTTCTGGTTCTGTGAATTGAGTTGCAGAGTCTCTTCTTGCCAGCTTCTTTGCTACTTCATTGCCTGATATGCCCCTGTGCTCCACCTCTAAGTAACTGTTTTGCCACAGCTTCTAGGTTTTTTAGGCAGTTCCAAGCTGAAAAACTGTCACTGAGTTTTCTGTTATGGCGTTCACCTTTTACTAACTACTACTAGCAAGTGTGTAACTCCTGGATTATGTTAGATAATGTTTGATTGCAGCTAATGTGATGTTGTCTGTGTGCAGGTAGATCAAGATAATAAAAGTGGTTAAATGTGCCACAAAAACTGAAGAAAGACAGGAATAAATTCTGCGTCATATATCGTCTAACATTTATCACTAGACATTCAGCTCAAGAATCCAAAATGTTAAGGAATAAACAATCACAAACAAAGTAGAAGTTTTATTAGTCATCAGTTAGATTGTTGTACTGTGCAGACAGCTATCACGTAATTTCGAATTCACCCATATGACTTGAATCCAAAAAGCTAAACAAATTTGAAATCCGTATAAACTTGTCCCACAAATGTTACACATCTGATTTCTGCGCTTACTACATAATGCTACAGTCTTAAATGGATAAATTTACTATTGGTCGACATCTTAGCCATGACTGACATTGCTAGGATTCAGACAACTCTTAGATGATTGCTTAAATTAAAATATCGAAACAAAGATTGGCTTTAGTATATCATTCTTTAAATTCACCTTTATGCTTTAGACTTTTTCCGATATGTAATTCAACCACATGAAAGAAATTGCTTCTTTTTGCGCAATAATTCATTTTTAGGATATATGTAATTTTAACTGTAACTGGCAGCACTGGCGAAAAGGATGCCATCCGCTTATATCCTGCAAAATGTTAAAACCCTATGAGATTTTAATAGTATGTAATTTCTGGGACATATAATAAAGTGAAAAAATAACATTTATGTAATTAGAAGTTAATCGAAAAAATAAAATTAGATACGTACAAACTGAATAAAAGAATGGTTTCACAGAAGTCACATAAAATATATTTATATACAAATATCTTTAAAAAAACCTTTAGGAAGAATTTCTGTGGACACAATAAAAATGGAATTGTCACCTACGGAATATATATTACTTAGGTCATTGATAACTACAATGGATGCACACCGCAAGAGATCCGAAGGTGTACAAATGTCGGTTATTTTTCACAAATACCCGAGGACACCAGGGGACACGCTCCATGATTTCGTGCAAATGCGAAAAGAAGGCTGCGTTTAGAGAAGTGTAAAAGCCGATTGTCGCCTGTTTTGTTTGTTCTTTTGTTGTGCTCGTGCCCTCCACGATTGTCGTAATCAGATTTTAAGTGACTTTACGGATTTCAAACGTTTTCAAGATGCACTCCCATTTTTCGTTTAAAGAGACTGGTTTTACCTCTATTATTTGTATTATAGTATGTGAAGAAAAGTCAAGTATACCTCTTGGGGATAATAATATAGTAAGTACCGAATACAGCACTCGAAAGCCAATATGAAACTTGCTTTAGTTTCTATGTTAAATACAAAACTGTTTTTTTAATCTTTTATCTTATAGTTTTTTACGTCAAAATTTTCTGATTTCATAAGTTTATAACTAAAATAAATTTCAAAATAATATAGAAGAATTGTGTGGAGTTGTGATGCTAGATTCCCATTTTTTAAACTCTAAACCATTAATTTAAGGAGCCTTCATTAGGGTGTTCCAGTTAAAACTAAAAGCATAATTTATTACCATCCAAGTATAGGGAAATCAAAAGCTAAAAATGTTAAGAAACTGTTGGTAAAACGTTTCAACAATGGCATCACACACGAAGCTATTGTTTGGATTTAGCAATTTTCTCAATATCTTTTTTAGCTGACTACCATTCTGCACTATAAATAAACAGACACATATTAGGATTTCATATAACCTAATAGTTCTGAGGTTACAAAAACGATAATATTTCCACTCCGTTTAAATATTCAATTAATTGTACATACTTTATAATATTTTCAGTTAAAGAAACATGAAGGGCGAACTTAAAATAATCAATCAAGAAGTAATTGGAGCTTGCAGTTTAAATTAAAACACATTCATAGATTGCAAGTACCGTATGTTTATTGCCATGGGTAACTTCGTTTTTTCGAGCTGACAGGGTTTTCTCGTTATTAAGTTCTGCATTCATGCTATAAGTTACCTCGTAACTTGCTTCTACAGGAATTGTAAAAATTATTGGAAGAAACGAACAAAAAACTTTGGTGCAATGATTAATGCAGTTCAATATAAAAATTTTTGCTACCAGTCGTTTTAATTTATATATCTTTATCTTACATATCATGAATCTTCCATAAAATATGTGCTTACATTAAATACATCCCTTTATTTTTACCTTTCTACGTCACAAACAGGTTGTCGATTATTTTGTTTGTTTCTAGCATCTGGTAAGCTGCTACATAAAACTATATTCTTCATTAATTAATCAGTGTTTAAAACTAATGTAACCAGTAATAAAAAGATTCGAAAATTAATTACATCGTCGGATTAATTAAAGAACATAAATTTATATCATTACTAATTATGTGGCAATTACTATTACTTATTGTATGTATGTAGATTGATATATTAGATGGTTATTAATGACAGATAAGTACTATAAGATTATCATCGAAAATAATGGTACTAGGAGCCACACAAGAGAAATATATCACCTAATACAATACATTACGTTTTTCAAGTATACATGACACGTTAGAATAATGTTCTTTTCAGTTCTAGGTGAATAAGGAAGATAAAAATGTAGCAAATCTAGCTAATCTACCGTCTAACATGAAATATGCTATATATTAGTATGAGAAGTAGTATGCTATTTTATTATAATTATTCGAAATTTTTTTAAGTATGTTTTAATCATTGAAATATTTGTCGATATGTAGATTTTGGAACGATGGCGGGACATATCAAGCTCTACACATAGCTGCGGTGTCCGAGTGGTTAAGGAGATGGACTTGAAATCCATTGGGTTCTACCCGCACAGGTTCGAATCCTGTCCGCAGCGCAACTTTTTATTTTATTCTATATATTAGTAATCTGTTCTACAATTAGATAATTAATTGACATGAGGGACTAAAATAGTTATACATCGATAGCAATCATTCTAACACGCAAATTTTAAAACTACTTTTGTGTCAATTAAACCATTCTAGATTTTCTGAAATACACTCCAAACATAGGTATCCAAGGTAATGGTTTGGATAGAATAAATTGATTTAATAGAAATAATTTTTGAAAAATTGATTCCAATATATTGCCGGGAAATTACTGAGGTCAAGGTCGTAGGAGTGTTTACATAGATATGTAGGTATATTATAGACTTGCTAAGTGACATAATTGGATAGCAAAAGAATCATTAATTTGATTGTTAACTACAGATTGCAGCTGCATTTTAATATTGAAATTAATGTTAATTACTTTAAATTTATAATTTTTTTAACTTTTTAAGAAATTAGTATATTCCTCAAAAAAAACGGTAAAGGTTTTTAACTCTTCGTCCAATATCTTAGAGATTGCTTCGTTTGATATATAATGCTTGACAAGATATCATTAATAACACACAGATTCCCAAGCAGATTTTAAACGGTCTCAAATTAATTAAATATTCTGACAGATTTATTCATGCAAATTGGATGTATTATGGAAGTTATGATACCAGACTATGATTAATCAATTATCTGGAAAATTGCAGACCAGTTCTATATATCATAATAACTATTTATTACGATATGATACCTTTGAATGTTATCAAAAACAAGAGCATGTTTTATAAGTATAATATACCTAACTGACGGTGAGTTATATTTGAAATTAAACAATCGCAATCAATTTCAGCCACATTTTGTGACTAGTTGTTCCTGTTTCACCAAAACTGCTATAGTTACGTTATATTTACAGACAAGAAAATTTCCTGGTGTTAGATTTATTACGATTTCAGATATTCCAGTTAAGTTGAATAAGCCTTGATTAGTAAACAAGGTAACATGATGTATTTGTAACGTTTGATTAATTCTGATTTGGTCGATTAATCAGGTGCAACAACAGAAATTATAATTAATATCAAACACTTATCAGGTGTTACGCTGTAATATAACGAGATATAGATTATCATCATCGTTAATATCTACCGTATTTCAGTTCTACTTATCGTCTTTGATCTAACGAATTATAACATTCAATTTCATACTTAGGTGTGATACAAGGATTGGGTTGGATAATGCGAAGTTTTTGGTCTATTTCTTAAACCTAGTCTAATCAAGCAGTTATGAATCTTTAAATAGTTCTAAAACTTTACGGTTATAATATAACAACAATACTTAGGTAATTATTTGAAGATACAGCGTTGAGCATATGACTTTTTTCAAGAATAACTTGAAAATCGCATTACTGTTAATAGCAAGCATCAGAGGATTATATTAAAAGAATATTTGTTTACTGAACTGTTAAGTATCGTTTAGATTCAACCTGATGAAAGTACATGGAACACACAAGGTACACTGGTTCAACGTTGAAGGCCAGCTACACAGCAAACGGGTGATGGGACAGCCATCTCAGCATTTCGTAGCAGATGTGTTGGCCCTCAACGAATGGTTGTCTAAGAAAATATATAGAATTGGTATCTCTAAAGATAAGCCCATTTGAAGACTATGCAATGAGGAGAAGGGATCTACAATGTTGTATTTGAATGCCCAATTAACCCATCAAAAAGAGTTTAATAGTTAAACCTAGTAAAAGAGACTAACTTGCCTACGTAAACAAATCCACTTGATAATAGAACAGGCTATAGCCGCGGTGTTAAGAAAACCTGACACGTTTCCAGTGACTACACAGCTGATATCAAATCAAACACATATCATAAAACCATGAAATGGATAATTTTCCTGAACAGACCATTTTCAGAAATGAAAATTTAAAGTGGTTGCGATATATTTATCGTTTGTATCATTATTATAGTTTGAAAAAAATCTTCTGAACGGTTATATGGATTCTGGAAGGAATTTATGTAGTAGATACCTCAATACTCAGTATCAATAATAGTATTCAGTTAAAAGTATTAATGCTTGCAGATTTTATATCAAGAAGAGCTCTGATAAAAATATATTCTAATAATAATAATATTGTTCTATGTAGTTACCTAACAGTAAGTGTGCAATTATCGCAATATATTATATTACCTTTAGCCCCAACCGATTTTGCCAGATTTATTAATTTCTTGGGAAGTCAAACAATCAACAACTAGATATATCACTGATCCTTCTTTCAGAAACTGTTTTTGACCTAATTGGAAATGAACAAAATTTTTATCTGTATCGATTGATCATTGATGGTATGCTTTACACGCTAGAATTTGAATTTGAGGTGAGGGTGATGTTGCACTACTATCAAATGATCTATTGTCCCCCACTACATGAGTTATAAGTTGTTGGTATTTGCCCACAGCTATAGCTTCCCATCCAGCCTAAAGACTTTAATATACTGCAATAGCTAGCTGTGATGTTTTTAAGGAGACGGTCGTATCGGATCGAAATTTCGGAAAAAAAACGTGAGGCGCCCAACGGGGTGTTTTTCGGAGGGAAAAACGCGTCCAGAAAGGCGCTCAAACGTCAGAACTGTCAAAAAATCACATTGCCGCAACCGTTCTAGCTTATTACGACCCCTCATTTAAACCTATGCGTTAAAGGGAGGTAACCATTCCGTGCTTAGTATATACTAGCTGGTCCACCAAACTCTTCGATTTTGGTCGGACCAGCCACCGGTGGACCAGCGCGATCAGTAGTCCATTGCGCCAACAGACCTAAATCTCCACAACAGTTTCCTTTTGATCCAACCGACCATTCACCTATTCTATTGATCTAAACCTTCACAACGGTCCCCAAATGTGGGATATACTGCTCGGGATACGTCCCCGCTCGTTTGGAGTATTGTCCCCATTAGTACACTAGGCGTTCGAAGAGAACGAATCTTTTCTTGAAATTGTTTTAATTTCTTTTTGCAATCTTAAACTAACCTAATTCATATTAGTAATAATTTTATTACATGTACATAAATTGTCAATAGTTCGAAAACTATTTTTATAGCAGACAAAGTTAAAAAAATTATAAATATGTTTCTGTATTTTATGTAAAACAGTAAAAGTAAATACTTTCTAAAGAACACGATTTGGATATAAATTTGTTATGCCCTCGTACACACTCCAACCTGCAATATGTGGAGTTCTACAGTGCAGTAACGTGCAGTTGGATATCAGGTGTTCCAAATTTTCGTCTTCCGTCCCGCAAAACCTGCAGTCTCAATTGTGTGTCAAGCCTATCCTTGTCATACCTTGAAATGTCTCAAACCAAAAAGATTTTCCTAGAGGATTGCTCTGAATATCTGGTCCCTGTCCTTGACTTCTCCTTCATAGATGCTCATCCCTATTCCGCAAAATGGTTCTTCTCCCAGTCTTTAACTCTTTCGCTAATAAATTACCTCTCTCGTTGCCACTAATTCCAGTGTGCCCTAGATTGCCTAAATTATTTAATTTCTCTAAGCATTCCCAGACTAATTTCGATCTGAAGTGATTCGATCCCACCGCCATTATAGCTGCTTGACTGTCGGTTAAAATTGCAATGCTTTGCTTCCTGTAGTTCCTATCAAGATTCAGTTGAGCACATCTTCCAGTAGCATTGATCTCTGCCTAGAAGACGCTGGAGTAAGTTTCCATTGGCTCCATGGCTTGTTCCTTTATCTTGGAATCGTCCGATACCATTTAATGGTATTTGCCTTTAGGGAGTAGTGAGAAAGTTTTTCTCAAAGCTATATTGCGTAATCATTTCGTCCTGAGGTTGACTGAAAAGTGCGGAGAGCCCTGCCAGGGAGGACGCAGATCTCTGGCATGGGATTCCAGCCCCACCAGAACCCCACTCTGGACAGTCGCTGCATGCCCTATGGGTAACGCTTTACAAGCTAAGAACACGTTATGTGAATTCAACGCTGTATACGCGTGCGAAAATCATTCCTCAGCTACTAATTACATAATTCTATCGACACATTAGCTTGCAATAGTAATTGATCATTCAATATAAAACGTTCTGCACAAATACTAATCGATGTATGCAATTCCTTTGAAGTTCGTTCCATCGTTATGTACTATGTAACAAACGAATTTCGTTAAATTTAGACGAACAAAGCATTTTCTTACAGTATAATTACAGAATTCCAACGTCAGTTATGTAACTTCATTTTGTTTGAATTATTTCATTTCTGCAACTAAATTAGTATTTAATGCAATAGAAGTTCACCGACTAAGCCTTCGATTTACCAATTATTGTTTCCGATTCGAATATACAGAAATTTTCTGAACGATCCTCGTATTGCACATACCTCCTCATATTTAAGTAAGAACTAATAGCGACAATCGATGTACGAGCGGCAAGTGGGTCAAGATAAAAGGAAGACATGTATCGCAGATTGTGTAGATGCAATGAAGTGCCCATCACGGGGTCTTTGTTTCAAGGTGTCCGTCTGAGGTTTTCGTAAGGACCTCCCGCAGTCGCTCCAGCTAAGCGGGTAATTATATTAGGGCGATAATTAAAAATATAGCTTGCAGGAGATTATTAACAGTTTATTACCACTTATAAGGATGCATGATGCGATGATTCGATATCGTCTAAGAACTCAGGGTTTTGAAGAGCGCCTCAATCACTATATATCTGCAGAGCTTGCCATAAAATAATATAGAGGATCACATAATATAAAAGTAAGCATAATATTCTCCGTAGCATCTGATAAATCATCTGAAAAACATGAAAATAGATGCAGATGTTAATGATAAATGTTTTACTAGTGATAGAAGGTAATCCTACATACATTATCTTGGCAATTTCCTACACAATATCGACAGAAAAATATTTCAGTAGCAATGCACTCATATGAAATAAAATTACTGGAACTTTTTTAAGAAAATCAGGACAAAAATATTTAGAACATTTTTTGGCTTGCCTGACTCAATTCATTGTACGATAATACTACTGCCGACTAAACTACTTACAGACTTATATGATAGGATGACGTGCCTCTGTATCATTTAGTAAACGTGATCCTTTTAAGTGGCCACCAAAATCTCCAGATAAAAGTGATTAAGCTAAAGTGTAGTATAAGCCTAAATTGTATTCAATTGGAGATTCCGAGATCTACAATCGATATATCAATATATATTCAATTTTGCCATACGAAAACTTATGATTTAACCAACTATGTTGGTATAAAACATAGTATTGTATTCAGAAAACAACAACTTCTAAGATTACATAACGAGAAGATTAACCATTTCTAAACCTAGAAATGATTTACCAATTGGAGGAAAAATTAAGCAAAAATGCTAGGCTGACGTGCGAAGAAGAAAATGCAAAATAGATTACTCTAATTTGATAAAAATGAGGCAAATGCCATAACGAATTCATTTCCAAAATGTATTGGCGGGGAGCTCATTACTAAGGACATCCATATTTTTGAGACAAAAGTTCAAATATAAATGTACCTAAGATGTGTAATTCAAATGGACGTATTGCAACCAAAATCATGACGTCTTAGAGGTTTCTGCTATTTTATTTCTCACATAAAAAGCTGGTAAAAAGCTTTATGGTAGAGATTTATGCAGCTTTCGTTTCATTTTTTAATGCAGCAGTATTGAATATAACCTGATTCAATTAAGAAGATAATTATAATAATTTACACACCAAAACGTTCTTTCTTTCCTTCACAGAAACGTCATGACCTTAGAATTCAAGGTCAAATGTTTCCTTTATCTAATAATACTGCTTTCAGGCTAGCCTTTGATGAAAGTATGAACACTGTCCAAGAATCATGGTCGTGTACCTCGAATCAAAATGTTCATATACGTTACGATAAATATTAATTTGCGTTCCATTACTGTATATCCAAGACAGAAAGTTTTGCCTGTGGCTTAATTCAAGCTGAACAATGGAATGTGATTGAAGTGTCATATGTATATAGACCCAACAAAATCAGAATAAGGCAATTTTGTATTACTATCTTCAAGACTAATCCTTGACTTATGAGTCATTATTTGAGAAATTTGTTGTTCCTGAACCGAATGATGTTGTTACAGTTTTTGAGCTGACACTATTGTTACATAATCATATTTTGTTTTCTTGTGAATACTGAGTCCGGTTGGGTTATTACCACAAAATGATGCTATCATCAACATAGTTTTGCTCAATGAATTAGGAAAGGTAAATAAATTTGCCATTTTGCTATTCAACCGTTCATATATGGACAATTTTGTGAGCATTAGAATTGAAACAAGTAAATATTTTTGTATACTTAAGTACACAAATATACGTTATGTTCAACAACAATCGTTACTAACCAATTGCTCTGTGGAGGACAGTCAAATTACCTACACAAACATCGTGAACTATGTAATGTACCCCACTTTTGTTTTATAAAAGAGCTGCTTATGTATTGCTTTTGTTTTACTAAGATAGCTAACATAGACGTGAAGGGTGCAACTTCGATGAAATTTCGGACAAGCTCACTAGGATGTTACGTACATACGTGTTAATTATTCCGCAAGAATTATTTATTAAATTTTAGAAACACACTCTTGTTGTATACTTCCACTCTGCAGTCAATATTATTGTACGATTGACTGCCACACGTACCCATTTATATCCTTTAGAAACTCTACAAAGAAAGTTGTTGACAATGGCAGACCTCCAGATTGAGAGATTAACGGTGCTCCTCCGAAGACAAGCTAGATAGAGTCAGAAAATCGGGAAATCTACTGGTGCAAGACCTGGTCATTGGCACTTTTCTCAAAACGTGCTACAACATAATCATCAAACAAAATATAAAGGAAACTGACAAAAATACCTTAAACACTTCATAGTTTGAAAACTTTTCATCTACATCCAAGCAGATCAAACAAGACAGGTCCAGAAAAACTTAGAAGACCCAAGGAATAAAAGAGTATTATTATACATAGATCCAATCCAAGACGAAGAGTGACAAGACAAGAATGACTCATAATGCTGTCGAGAAAACTTATTGAACTCATCCTTAAACTGCACCGTTACAATTAAATTCGTATTCTTTCAAATTGAATTTTATTATTCCAATTAAATTTTTATTTTGGTGTTTCTAAAACAGAAATATAAGATTAAGGGTAGATGCAATGATTTAATGCGGGAATTTTAGTTAATTAATTTTTCGTAAGTGGATACTTTTCATATGTATGTACAAAGCATAGTTTTAACATTCCTTCGACTAATGACTAATCATTCTAGCAGAATTCCACGGCGTTAAAGCACAAGGACCCATTTGTTCGAATTGAATACAACCTAAACTGTATACATAAATGGCCTTCTAGGATTCACACCTAAATTATTCATAAGTGGCTCGTTAAGACATCGATGACGTTGGGCGCTGAAATGAAAGGATACTCTGAACAGACGTATACATAGACACACATGCATGTATATATGCCATTATATATAAATTTTACTACATAAATATGTGTATATAGTGTCTATAGCATAAGGGAGGCTTCGACCCCGTCTAAGGTCCACTCCTGCATTGGAAAGCCTCTTCGATCACCACAACTGCGGTGTCAATATGAGAAATGCGTGTTTTGATCTGAACGGCCCAGACCGCACTCAATAACAAAGTATATAAGTCCTCCGGTCTCTTCGGCCGGCATGAGTGACAGGTGTTGGAACCTCGAACGTTATTATACAAATACACAACAAATATGTTTTGATGAATGATGGCCAGGATAGGAACGCTGATGTCTAGCTGCCTGCTTCATACATTCCTCATGTACTACCGGAGGTATATCACATCTTAATGGTTCTGCTTATATATCATCTGTTTGTTTATTTGCATTTTTATCTGCTGGTAAATCTATCCATATAGTTGTCATACGTAACATGCGCAGAATGTGTGGTCCTGGTTTGAATATTGAATTCAATCTGGAAAGTATTATCTTATTAAAACTTATGATTAATTATTGAATCGCTTTTTTACTAATACTTTTAATATAAACTTAATAGTTAAAATTACTAAAAAAAAGTAATTCGACATCAGATCTTATATTACTCAAAATCACTATGAATGAATAGATAGTATGTAGCAGAATAAAAATCGGAAAGGGGTAGCAAAACTATAAACGAGAGGGATTTCGTGCAATGACAAAGGAGAACCCTTCGTTGTCAGAAATTAATAATTGATGATTCCGATAACGAACACAGTCTATAAACTTTTGTATGTCAGAAGCGCTACCATAATTTGTCATAAGCAACTGCCATTTTGGAAAAATGACGAACCACACAAAGCTGACATCACATAGTATATTATGGTTTTATTAAATCTAACTTATTGTAATATTTATATTATATATTGTAATATTATTCTTCTAATAGAGAGATATTTTTTGAATAAACCAAGATAAAGCATATTTAAATTTAAAATTAATTCAAACATCTATAATTCTGACATAAAAATGTACTTTATTTATGTCCATGTCAATTCATGTTCATTAAAGCAAGAATTCTTTGCAACAATTAAGCAAAAGCCAATGCGATATCAATTTGGTAAACTATAGAAAAATGCTTACACTATTATTATATTCTCGTGTTGTAGTTGCTAGAATACTGGAGGGTCTTCATTTGCAGGTGCCAGATGTTTCTGACCGCATTACCACCAAGTAAATCATACATAATTTAAAAATTGTGTCCTCGCTGTCAAGGCTCTCTCAAGGAAAACTATAATGCTTCTAGTGTTGATTATCTAAGGTACGATTAACATGCATATACATATTTATTCGATATGAAAAAATCTATTACTTGCACTTTATCTAAATTTAGAGAACAGATTAGCCTAGATCGAATCAACACTTATACTTGCAGATCGGAAGCTTTTTAAATCAACTACATATTCGATATTTCGGAAAAGCTCTTCACTCAAGGGTACTGCATTGGATGTAGAATTATTTACAAGGTTTTCCTATCTCCGCATTCCAACGCCCATCGTCCAAATTACAGCTAATGTATCCATGTTATGGGCTTAAGGTCCAGGAAAAAACAACATCTAGTTTTATAGTGTTTCCGGCATCTAAGCTAAAATCCAGTATTTTCCTCTAGCAGACAATTCATATATCCCAATTCCGATCATCCACAATTCAACCACCGCATTGCTAAAAGAGAATCCACCTGGATACTCACGGTCAAGTTACACCGACACAAAACTCACGCCATAAAAGACAAAAAACCTATAGCATCCTTGGTGAAAGATGATCCAACAACAACTCCGACATGAAACTAAAGTTTACGCTCCATAAAGCTCTTATCAGACTGATCTTGCTACAAACGATGGCTGCCTGTATGGCACTGACGCATACACGGTACATAGTTTTAGAGATGCTAACTGAACATTGGGCAATTATGTTCCATTAGGACCGGAAACAATGTTTCACCGTCTTCCGTCCTACAAATATAGAAAATCTAAGAACTTGCTTTCTGAAAAACCTAAATTGTGCTTCAAAGATTATATACGTCATGACAATTTCAAGTTTTGGTCACAACAAAATTTTTGTTG
Source organism: Popillia japonica (assembly GCA_004785975.1). Lineage (NCBI taxonomy): Eukaryota > Metazoa > Arthropoda > Insecta > Coleoptera > Scarabaeidae > Popillia > Popillia japonica. Next base: position 24,292 of record SMLS01068239.1, read on the forward strand.
GATTCTTAGTCAACACTGAGTCATGCTAAATGTTTGATTGAAGCTTTTTACAAAAATCTAGCTAGTGGTCGTCAGATAGATGGATGAAGGCATGCCCACTTATACATACATATTTAACAGTATTTGGTTCTAATATGTTGGACCACCACCCTACTATGCTTTAGGGGTTCGTAAGTATCTAATGACACGTTTTACTAAATATGGATTGGGACAACATGACCAAATTCAATAATAGGACATACTGTAAATTTAAGCCCTTTAATTTTGTGTCTATGGGGTCATTTAAAATCAAGATATGAAATTGATATACTTTGTGTTTAAGCAGAAAGAATTCGTATGAAAAAGTCGAAGTTGATAAATCCACAAGTGTTAAAAATATTATTCAGAAATCTACTTATGTATGGTACATTAGCCTTGAATTTTATCATTGTTATCAATGTAACCTATTATCAATATTTGTTTTCATATCTTTTTCAGACCGAATTTCGACTGTGTTCGGCTTGTGGAGAACCCATAAGCGATAAATTTCTTCTGGAAGTGTCTGGAAGGAGTTGGCACGCGAGGTGTCTGCGCTGCTGCGTGTGCCAACTACAACTAGACAGGCAGCCATCATGTTTCATCAGGGACAGAGCAATATACTGCAAAGCAGATTATGCCAAGTAAGTATAGCGGCGTATACCAATTAACTGCGCCACAATAACTAAAGTACGCTACCATCTAGACACTAGAGAAATTCTTTCAACAGATGCACTTTCTAAATACATTTAGATGACATTAAAGTCATTTGAAAAATTTACTGGACAATAAATATTTTTCTGATACTCTTGTAAATCATCCAGCGTGGAAATTTCGGCGTTTCTCATGGGCGGACAAACTAGAACCCATAGATCATCTATCGTTTAAAGATTTCGATGGTCATAAAAAAACCCGCCCACCGTAACGCGTTAAGAAACCCCAGCTACATCATCGCGAGAGCCAGAAAAAGAGAAAACGCCAGAAGAAAAGGTACGGAATTCACATAAAGTAATGTAGGTATGCGTAGAAAGAGCTACGTGTGGATATATAGGGTCCGATGAAATTTTAATTAATCGATTACCGTTAGTCGAAAACAAATTTACGAGTACGGGTTTATCTTTAACAAGGGACCACGATGGAAGGCAAATCGAGATTCGTTGTTCAAACAAGGCTACCGTGTATAAAGATGAGGTATCAAGAGGTATAACGACCAACGTGCGTTTAGAATCACGTAATTAGGCGTCGAAGATGAAAGACTAAATGTAAAATGAAATGAGTAATTTCAGATTTTGTCTAAATGCAGTTAATGCCATTCAGCCATAAAACTAATCAGGTTGTATAGGTTAATTTTATAGCCAATTGCATGTACTTTTTGAGTCAGGAAATATTTTTTTAAAGTCTACATGGAGCAAAATAGAAATTAAAAATTACTTCTAAAAACTAAAACCTATAGACTCAATAAGACTATGTTATATATTAAAGAATGAATATTAAAACATTTTTAATTTCACACACTAGTAACGTTCGATAGGTGATACAACTGTTAACCAATTTACAAGAATTATCTCCTTCATATTCCACTGTAAAAACGTCGGCAAAATATTCTCCTTAGACTCCAAGAATACATTGACAATTACAAGCCACTTGAATTGAAGTTATAACAACCAAAGAAAAACATTTGTTGAAGATCGTTTAAAAGAAAAAAACAATAAAAATAAATAAATGATTTTGTTCAATGATCTTTCATATACAAGGAAATTTATGGCATTAAGACAATCATGTGAACACCATCACAGAAATATGAAACTCGTTTTATCAGCAAAAATGGTGATCCATATGTTGACTTTAACGAACGTAATACGATTTTGTCGGCAGTTTATATTATGCCTCTTTATTGCAGGAATTGAAAACCCAAATTTGTGCACAACGTCCAGGAACATTGACCACATTAGTAGAGCATGACAATGGGACCATTTTACAAGCTGTCATCTGTAAATGCGACTTTCAGGAACTGAAATATCTTTTATATGGTTATTTTGTGCCTAAAATTTCATATAAACATAGGTCTGCAAACGCTTCGTTACCAATCTGCAGAGTGTTGAAATTTCAAGATTTTTTCACTTTTTACTGCGTAGCTCCCAGTTTTTGAAATATTTTGTTCAAATTTGGAAGGTAGGTTACGCTATAAGGCCTGCATCATTAGCCATGCCAAATGATGATTTAAATCTACAGGGTAATAACTTTTTCGGGGTCATGCCCTCTTTTCTCACCCTAAACTTTTTTGCTATGCGCCACTGTTGGATTCTAAAATACGCAATAAATTTTCTGTCTTGTTTAGAAACTTTTTGATCTCTTGTATTTTTTTCTTATCTCTGACCGTTATCGAGAAAAAAATAGAAAACAATTTTCTGTAATTCGCCAGAGAAAATAATTTTTTTTAAAATGGTCTAGCAGGCTCTGGCTTTATTCAGATAATCACTTGAGGTTATTAATTTTAAGAGTTAAGGTGCTAGTACCAGTTAAAAAATAGGATGACCCGGTTTTCGTAGCATTGTTTTATTACAATACAAAGTAACATAACTAATAACAATAAAAACCTTAATTAATAACAATGACAAGGAAACTATGCTACAACAATTGTTGAAAGTGCCCTCCTCCAACCCTTATACAGGCGTTCGCTCTTCTTCTCAAAATATAGAATTTAGACGTCGCTGTAATGAAGAGACGCAAACATGGAAACTGGGTACAGTAATACTAATGCCACTAGGCAACAAAATTTCATTATTTTACCTTTCTTTTTGTTGTGGTTTTGAGTACACATATTCTGTCTTAAAATGTTTTTCTTTTTACCTTTCTTTTATACTGTTGTACGGTACATTGAATAATCCCAGACAAATCTTTTTGGCGAGTTTTTGACAAATTCAGATCTCAAAGCTCATTCAATTCTGACTGATTTACTAAGTGAAGTTCGTTCTCTAGGGGTGGCAGGTTGTTCCTCTGCATGTACAAGGCATATACGTCGCTCGAAACATCTATAGATCTTGATACTGGCAAGACTTCTGAATGAGGTACTGGACCAGCAGCAGAAGAAACAGTAGTGTAACTAATCTTTGTCGGCGAGTTTTCGAGCAGCTAAAATAGCCATCGGAGAAAATATTCCATTTGTTCAGACCAAATCATATGTATGTCTTGCAAAAGGCATAGCGCTGTTATTACAGTTTGACGAGCCTTTCAAAATAACACTGCGGCAAACAAATATGAGGACCCTAAGTATTCCTTGTCCTGATATTTAATATTTGGAAATTCTGTAAAATTTAATGCACTTTTTAAAAAGCTATTTACAAAAATATCTCAAAATCCTGTTGTTCTGGAGTAAATTTAAGATTAGCTTCAGAATCATCATGAAAATCGATGTAAACTACACCTAATGGTGTGTGAAAAAATCAAATTATGCTGGGCAGTGCAGTTAACCCTTTTTATGACTTTTGCTAATACGTTGATTTCTCTAATTATGCCATGAGTACTTCTTAGATACGTTGAATTAATTATGCTTGTTGATAACTTGCTAAAAAACGAACAAATTATTGTTGAAAGATTGGAAAAATATTCGACTGCTCTTTTGCTCAACCTAAGTAATATTCTTATAAGAAAAACTAATGCTTTCATAAGTCATCTATAATCATGAGGTTCTCCATTTATAATCCAATGATACAAAATAAAAATCTCAGAAACATTCTGAAAAAATTATTACACCTTTGTACAGTTTCTAATATATTCGATTTGGGCTAACGCTGGACAAGCAGCCCTTTAGATTTGATTTGGAGTAGGAGATCACGTCTTGACGCAAAACTAGTTTTGCCCTTACAGAATACATCCGATAATGACACGAGATGGTAGCCCGCCTGAGATGCCGAACCAGTGGGTTCTACAATTGAACAACATTTTCCGATGTAGGTAGTACTGATACTGGTCAAATCATGGCGTGCTCTCAAACGTCAGCATTTTTTTCTACAAAATATTTGTTTTCATTTGGGATTGGACTGCGCTGAACCAAGTAAAGGCGTCTTAGAATAGAATTAACACAGGGTATAACATCAGCTTACTTTTGAGGCTGAATGAACTCTTAACGCACATTAGGGGAACCAGAACAATTGGTTGCTTCTTTATATTTAATTTTTGGGAATAAATGTTTAACTTTTCAAATACGGTTTTGATGTCTACTAAAACATACTCATACATAAGGATCAAATTGCAGTTATGCGTTGTTTATATTCATACCAATTTCCTTACAAACTCGATGGTTCTTATCTACTTGTATTTTTTATTTCGAATGTCCAAATCATATCTTCATTTAAACATTTTTCAGATATCTCTTTGACGAAATCCATCCATATTATATAATAAGAACACCGCTATCTAAATACACAGAAGTAATAAGATACCGATTACAAGAAAAATCTTCTCTTTAAATTTCTTTATCCTTTACGTTCGAATCTTCTAAAAAATTATGATAATATCCCAGACCGCCACTGACGTGAACGAGGGTTGAGTGTTACGGTTCGCGTGCGTAGCACAGCTCCAACTTACCGACTACTTCACCGTTCACCGAAAATCACTAAATTAGGAGAATTAGGGCCCTCATTAACAGATACACGGGCTGATTGATTCCGAAAACGCGCGTAGGCCCCCGGTTCGAAACTCAGCCTTGTAATCCGGCCGTCGATGAATATTCAAGATTCTCCTTAACACGTTTTGTGCATTCGATCCACGATGTTTAAGACGTTCAACCGGACATATAATATACAATTATATAGGAAAACATTTACATAAACATATTTTAGTGGCGACTAAGGAAAAATAAAGGAAAAACGTCGACGGCTATAGCTTCGAAACGGAGCACTGTTGAAAGGTATATCCGAAACGTTCGATCGTATTGAAACGTTGCCGGTGAAATAACTGTGTGAGACAAATTCTAAACCGACTTCATGAATATTTATGAGAAACTGAACTGTGTTTATTGACTACTCCCGGTAAGTGTTTTCGATATAAATCATGTTCGCAAAAAACTTCAGTCGCAACAACAAGTCGCACATCGAAGTAAAGACATCATGGTTGAAGTTTGTCCTTTTTGGTTTTCAGTGGTTTTTGGCATTTTTTTGGTGGTGTAACTATTGAAAAGTTTTTATTTTTTATTTTGTTAGTATGTTTATGTGTGCATTAACTGGATGCTTTTTCTCCTTTACAATTAGCTCTTTTAGTTTCACCATCATCGTTTCTTCTAGTTCTGTAAGTAATTACAGTCCATAAGAATTCATTAAATGTAATGTGGCAGTGCAGTCTTTCTGTTCGTATTCCAATTATTTTACAACACTAAATCCACAACATCGCATAGGTATATGTACATTTATTTATTTATTTATTTATTTCATACAGGAAAACCTTATTACATGAATCCTACGTTACATATTACATTATATAATTATATTACAAACAAAAAAAAACAAATAATCCGAAACCAACCACAGCAAGAATGTGACGATAATAAATAAAATAATGATGTCCAGTGCCAAAGGACCAAACAGGAAACAAACTAATTAAAAGCAGGAGTAATTCTGGTTAAAATTCTGTCACAGAGTATAGTATTTGTTTCGCACAATTCAAAAATATTGTTTTAGCAATACCAAATACCTCGATTTTTTCGTAATACTTATTATAAAGCAGTGGATGCTGATATGCATAGGTGGACCGGGTCTAATACTATAATAAGGAACATGCAACCGAAATAAAGACAATAATTTCGCATTATGAAAGACGTTATTAAAGACTTTATGCAATACAAAAATCATAGAGAGGACACGTCTCTGTAGCTTAAAATCCTGTCTAATTTATAAATTTATTCTGTATCCTGTCTATCAAATCCGTGCCTTTTTTCGTCCAAGGAAACCATATGCATGATGCATATTCCAATGATGATAGATCTAACCAATGCATTATAAAGCATCATAAGGGACTTTTCATTTTGAAAATCAAATGTGTTCCGTCTACATACATATGTACATATTCACTGAATTGTAATATTGGACATTTTGAGGAAAACATTTTAATAATTTTCATCAATAATATCATTTTGTTGGCCCAGATAATTTAGCAACACATTTTCTATTGTCATTACATCTTGGAACACATATTTTTCCATATTCCAGAATTTCTTATGTCTGAGATTCTGTTTCAAATTGTCATCATTTTGGTAAAACATTTCAATGGCATCTAGAACCTGGTTTATTTTGATTGAGGGTCTAGGATAACGTTTTCACTTTCAACGTTCTTTTGCACCGCACTTAAAAGTTACACTGATGATACTAGTTTCAGGAAAATATGAAAGTTTAGACCATAGATTTAACCATGATTTTAGTACTGGTCGTTTGTAGTAGTCCAAATTTTTATTGGACAGTTTACTGCTAATTGCAGAAGAAAACCGCAGCATCTATTTTCTGAAATGTCAAGAACTTTATCCAAGGTTGATTCTGCATTCTACATTACAAGTATTTTTGGTGGCAAGGATTTCCAAAAACGTCGTGTTACACCTATGTTGTAATTGTTCAACAGTTAGTTGGCACGTATCAATGCAACACCGTTAAATGCGAATACTTTGCCTGGTCTTATAGGTGGTTCTCTCTTTATCTACATTCATTTCTTCCCAGGACGTCCTTGTAATGGTCTTCGGGTATCGGTATTATGAGCAACTTTGAATCGTCATCCTGGACTTCTTCCGCTGTTGAATGTTTTACACAGAAGTAACGGAACGTAGAATTAACGTTCGGGTGTTATTTATCCGATCACATAAATCAGGGAATTGCCAAAAGTTGCCTAAACCCAAGTGCCAGTATACGCAAATTCAATTCTTTAAAGATAAACTTAATACTTTTTATAGGATTGCGCTCCAAAACGAGAAGAAAGTAGTATGTATTAAGTTATGTATTTCAAAACGTTTCTACAAAGATCGGAGTATACCTACATATGTATATAGATGTGCAACATGTTACGGTCAAATAACGAGGCTTCCTTTGGTTGAAATATTTTAGCAACTTAAAATTCGCCTTTTATAGGGGAGTATACTTTTCTGTTATTTGCAATGTAAAAATGTCAACTCAGACTTCTTGTACTAAGCATAATGGAATCATTGACAGGTTAAATCGCTGTCTAACAGCAGTCTATGAGCATTTGGGTTTTCGTTCATAACCGGTGTTAAAGTGTTAGTGGTCTACTGTGCAAGGTTGAAGTATGTAGAAATCAAAAACGTCTACTTACTTACAAGGAAACACAGGCAAGTGGTAGTGACCGATTTAGATGAAATTTGGTGGGTTTGTAGACTGATGCAGTGTAAGAACAACGCCTACTTTCATAGATGTTAAATCGCCCGTTTTCGGGGGTGAAGGCGACTAAAAGCCAACGCTACCTTTCGCTTTTGCTTTAATATCTCCAAAACTATAAGACATATCAAAAAAAAGTTAATACAAATATACCTATAACTGTTTTATGAGTACTAAAAAGATAAAGACAAAAATTTTAAAAACATAAAGGGGGTGGGGGTTGTTTCTGGAAAACAAGAACTATGACAGGCAAACTATTGTCGCTATCTTTTAGTACTTATAAAACAGTTATAAGTGTGTCCCCGGATGGAGTTGACAAGAGGAAAAAAATCTTTATTATTGATTTTACCGCAAAAAATCATTCTTTAGAAAAAGTTCTACTTGTTGAGTAGATAAGTTAACCATTGAAAAATTTTAGATTAAATATACAGAATGTCCACAAATTAAGATATGTAACATGAAAATGCTTCAACAGAAGAGCATCATTTATTGCATATTTTATGGTTTAAGTACAAAATTACAATTAATCAAGGTTAACAAAAATTACGCTACAAGGCCACCTCCAACTTCCACACATACCTTCGCCCTTTTAATAAATTCACCATAAACTTTGCGTATGGGGTGTGGTACATTTACTTATTTACTACATCCTGTATTCGTGCTTTTAGTATTTCTCGATCATGCGGCAGGTTATTTGCGTAAACTTTTTGCTTTAAAATACCCCACTAAAAAAAAAACAGAGGTGTCAGGTCAGGTGATCTAGCAGGAAAATTTATTGGTCGAAATCTTCCCATACATCTTTCTCCGAACTGATCTGTCAACCATTGCCGGACCAAAAGCGTCGCATGAGCAGGGCATTCGTCTTGCCAGAACATGTTACGCCGCATTTCTAGCGGTTTCTAAAAAACGCACATAAACATGTTGATTCCAATTCTCTTCCATAAAATTTGATCCAACAATTCGCTCGTAAAAAATTACGCACCAAACATTTACTCTTTTATAACGTTGACTTCGTTTTTGAATGGTGTAGTTTGGATTATGAAAAGCCCAATAGCGACTGTTTTGTGATGAAACGTGGCCATTTGAATGAATTTTTCATGAAATATATCTATAGCATATCGATAAGATCCAATTCCATAACATTTAATCAAATAAATACGTTCTTCGATAGTTACCATTTTGCAAGTCCAACGAAGAATAACTGACAATTCTACAATTGACGACGTTTGACAGTTCAATATTATTAGATAATACAACAACCTGTGATCGCAAAGATTAGTTATGGTTATCTACATTAATTTCCAAATAACACGTTCTCTCAATTAAACTTGCCAAGATACAATCATAATAGTCAAACTTTAGACTTAAAATTTGTATTTTAACTAATTATATGTTGTTAAAGAACTTTTTCTGTTAACAGTAAACTCTAAAATGCAATAAATGATACTTTTCTGTTGAAGCATTTTCATATTATCTTAATTTGTTGACATTCTGTACATTTAATCTTAAATTGGTCGATGGTTAGCCTATCTACTCAACAAGCAGAACTTTTTCTAAAGGATGACTTTTTGTATTAAAATCAATAATAAAGATGTTTTTCCTCTTGTCAACTCCAACGGGAGACACACTATATATTTGTCTTAACTTTTTTTTGATATGTCTAATAAATTTGGAGATATTAAAGCAAATAGCGAAAGGTAACGTTGGCTCTTGGTCTCCCCCGACTCCGAAAACGGGCGATTTGGCATCTATGATAGTTGCCGTTGTTATTACACTGCATCAGTCTACAAACCCACCAAATTTCATTGCAATCGGTCACCACCACTTGCCTGTGTTTCCTTGTTAGTGAAGAGATAGACATGTTCAAATACAAAACTACAAGATTTGATTGAAAAACTAGCAAGCAATAGTCAAAATTTACTCAGCTAGCTGGATCACACATTGTGAAATATGAAACAAATCAATGACAGGATAACTTGTCAAAGGGATTACAGAAAACAAAAAGAAGATCGTTGAAACTATTTATGTGATCTAGAAATCTTCAATATGTGGTTACTATATAGAGATGATAAAAAACAACTTAATAAATGTTTAGGTTTACGATTTGTTTTTACATTTAATGGAATAATTATATTCAAATGCTACACGGATTCCATTTATTCAAAATTTTGTCATTTTGAACACAAAAACCTACAACAGAACAAGGCAGATTACTTACAACCAAATACAGGGATACAAAATACACATAAAAATTTTATTGATATGTAGTTAAAACATTCAGAGCAAAAGATCCATATCTCTGTCTTTTCTATCTAAAATCGTTCAGTAAACTGTTCTCGTAGTGGTTCAGAAGATGGGATCAAGCTATTAACACATCTGCTAACATCACCGAAGCCGAAGTTATGTGTATTTACGCTGATGCTTCAGGTGTGAGTCCACGTTTTAGTCAACCACGGTTAATAAAATTCCTGCTCTTAAGAAGTATACTATACAGCAAGGAAAACCGTGCATTATTTATGGCTCACTAATTAATATGAATATTCATAAGGCGCCATTGGCAAGAAATATAACACGAATTAACCTGTCAACAGTTTTTAAGTTGTCACATATGTTATCTAACATCTATTTATAGCTACTAACTGTTAAAATGACGTTCCAAAATAAGATATACAACTTGGGTTTTCATCAGTACAACATTTAAATAAGTATTTTTATGAGAATTGGAAATATTTACGATTTATAGTCGATATCTCATATATGTAATTGAATAACTTAATCGCATGTACATAATAGTTCAACAATTGCACCAGAATATTTGAATTTATATCTAAACATTATCTGTAACTTAATTGCAATATCGGGTTGCTTGCTACGTTTACATTTAACTATAAATTAAGTAAACCTACACGATTTCGCGCCAACACTATCTATCTAAAGCGTAAATCAATACCAATACCGAATAAATAAGAGCGCATATCTAACCTATAGTGTGTCAATACAAGCTTCTGTAAGCTCGTTACCATAAATCCTATGCAATAGACTGCACTGCTCGGAATTAATAACCATTTGAGTTGTTCGCGTGTTTCTTAAAAAGTTGAATGCACATGTTTTTCCGTGCGTAGTGACTACATACATCATCTTGAAAAAGTATAAATGTCTTGATAATTTACGTATTTCATTGTTATCAAGTCATTAAAGTACAGATCTACTTTGTTGTGATTCTCAAATAGATCACGAACCTTGACGACCGTCTGATTTTTATTAAAATTAATGGGTTGTATGATATACATATAGCCATACTAGCATGTTATTTGCGCGAAAGATTATATCCGATTATCTGGCTAGTTATATATTTTACTTTCATAGTACTTTACAAGGTAATTTATTTTCGTACTACTACATATTCCTCAATTTTAAGCATGAGAAATTTAGTTGAAAAGACATCATACCACAAATTTTATAGGCTCGCTTTTTGTATCTCCTTGAGAGAGTAAGATTATTGTGAGAGAGCGAAATTTTTCAGGCTTGAAAACATTGCTCTTGGTTTTGTCGCATTTCTCATTTGTTTCTAACTAAACAAGTTCGATTCTTCATTATAAAGTGAAAATCGACGTGATAATGAATTGTGGATTTTCACATGCCGAGGAATAATACCGCACATTCGAGGATGTATCATTTACCGGACCTTACGCCCAACCCCAAAGACATCAATACAGAAAGAAGTATCTAGAAGATTTTTTAATATTTTTTTAAATTTTATAAGGACAGAAACAAATAATAATCAGAAGATCCAGATTTGGACAATATTGTGGGTATATCCCATGCAAACTGTAAAAGTTTTTGGCGAGTTACCAAACTTATCTATATATCTCACATTATCTTGGTGAAATAGTTTACCATTTCTATTAATCAATCCTAGCCTTTTCTGTCTAACTGAATTATTTAATTTGTCCAGTTGATGACTAGTACACTATGGAATTAATTTGTGTTGTCTGGCCCAAAAAAAAAAACGATTCCTTTAAAATCCTACCAAACAGATAGCAACACACTTTTACGATGAATATTGCCTTTCATAATGCTTTCTGCGAGTTTATCATTTTTACTCCATAATCTCTTGCGTTTGACATTGTTATAGACAACCCATTTCTCGTCTCAAGCGATTATGCGCTTCAAAAATGGATCATTTTCTTGACGTTTGAGAGGTAACTAACAGACATCAACGCGACGACACAAATTTCTTTTCGTAAAAACATGAAGAACTCATATGTCCAGTTTTCACCTTACACCTATACTTTTCAAGTGGTGATGAACAGTTGAATTCTCAGCGATCTCCCTAGTTGTGTGAATTAATTACTAATGCTTTTATTGTGTCTCTATCAGCTTCAACTGGACTTATCATCTTCAACATCAAAATTGCGGGATCGAAATTTTGCAAACCAGTTTTGGCACTGAAGTACTGTCAATAAATCTTCTCCAGACACTTCGGCTAGTTTTGGCTTGAACAACATTTAAAATATGCCGAAAATACTTATTCTCGCTCTCCATATTTGGAAGAGCACCAACCAACAAAAACTACTATGTAGAATGAATCACACTTTTCACAAGGAAGCTCTCAAAACAGGTTAGATGTGATAAAGTGGAACTAAATCCTCTGTCGCCAAAAAACGAAATTACTTTCTGAACAATTCAGTAGTCCGTATATTAATTTGTTTTTAGTAACACAACTTTAACACGAGCTCCCAACAGCTTACCCCATGTACTTTTGGAAACAAGAAAATTACCAAAGACCAAATTCGGAAAGTAAATAAGCCTAAGAAGTAACTGTACCAATACCACGAGCGTCACAACGGAAGTGTACCCGTTTGTCTCGTTGTTATCTGCCTATTAGATTTACATTCTATATGTTTTTGTAGCAGCAACTATTAATTGACTTGATGAGGATAAAATGTACATACATAGAATCATAATTTTGATTTATAAATGCTTTAGATTTTCACTTGCAGACTGCAAAGACTCATTCATTCCCTAAACCATCATAATGAGGTGAAAAATATTTATAATAACTTAAGTTTTGCTGAGAAATTTTGCTATTGCTTTAATTAAAGAGCTGTAAACGTCATTTGTCTTTAGTCTTCGTGTCTTTGAGAATCAAAATTGCTATTTCACCATCTTTACATCTCTCTTAAAGTAACCAATCGTTTGTATGCAGATAAAATAAGGAACAAACGTAGATATGCATGAATTGTTTTAATATACGTAGTCCTCTCTCAGAGGAGGTCTTACCGTAGAATGCACAAGTCATCGTCTTCTGCAACGTTGCTAGCCTACTCTCTCCGTAAGCCATCAATAAAGAAGATCCGCTGGCTGCGATATCGAAACGTATACATATATTTCTTTTGATCTATTCTTTCGGTTATTCGAATTTGTGGGTTACTCATCCAGACTACTTTGGACCGATTTGAATAAATGGTTGTTTTAAAGAATATCATTTATTTCTAAAAACCCTATCTATCTAAACTTTCGATTTATATTACAATAAAACCAAACTTTTAACGACATATATAAGTTGATTAGTCATGCACTTCAAGTTGATATTTAAAGCATCAAGAAAAGAAGGAGGCATTCATATTGCATAAACTGATTGTATGTACTTATTTCAACATACATACATAACATCTGTATGAATGTATAAACATTGAAGCGTCAATACATTGAGATGGATTTGTTAAGACTGGGCGGAACAGATATTTGGCAAGAGTAGGTCACTTATAAGAAATCATAAAAAACTATACATAACTACAATTTATTATTTCTTGTAGTTTTAGGTTTGGATTGAATGGAACTGCTACCAGGCAAGTATTGCGGATTATCATTCGTTGCACGCACGAATAAAGTATTACGTAATGCAAATATAATAAGCATTATTGAGTAACATAAATCACATTAGCGCAGATGAATTAAAAAAAGTAAAAGTGCAAGTAATTTCTACAATCATCTCGGAAAATATTGGCAAAATTAGAATTAGATTATTACGGTTTCTTTTCCAGAATAGAATCCTATTGCGTACTTTTTGAAACATAGCACTGATGTGCAAATTGTAGGTTTCACCCGCCCCTATCAGGTATTTAGTATTCTCAAAACCAAAAAATTCTCGTTGTGGTGGATCTTGCAAGCAAAAATACATGAATACGACAGAATACAGGTGTATTTGAAATAAAAGTAAAGAATATTAAAAATGGTAAGATACAATTATGTAGAATATAAATCTAAAAAAAATTGTTTAATTACGCCGCGAATGCCAAAATTAATTAAAATTCCTTATAAATTGTAATATGCGCCCCCTATGAATCGACACGTTCTAGCGAAAAAGTAGATGGAATATTAATGCGTAATAGGCCTACATAATGACTACAAACCAGACGCATAGCATTTAACTATTTTAAATTCTATAATATATCCGAACTGATTGCGTTCATATGGCATGTGTGTGTACGACGCAAAAGCCATTCTGCTACGTAAACGTAGAATGCAAGTAGCTGTATTAAAACCGGGAAGAATTCTGTAATCCTGAGCATTAATTTCGAATTAATTCATTCGAAATCTATTTCCTTAAAATACAATCGTGTTAACCTTTGATTCTTGCATTATGCTTACATTTACATAAAATCCGGAAATATAACTTAGAAATCGTCAATTTAACAGCGCAAACGCAAGTCAATCGTGACGATTGTTTTGCCTAATTCATGTATTATACATAATGTAATAAATATAAATAAAATAAGTAAAAACACTTACAGTTTGAATTCAATTATGAAACAATATAGGTAATAATCCGGGATAATTATTGCCGTAAAATGAGGACTAACCTGGATTCAAGATCTGCTGATCTGTAACAAAATGTTGAAGTATTAGCATCGAAATGTAGAAATATAGTAAATACAAAGAAAGTTTTACCTTGAATACTTTTCTCCTTGGCAATTCCCTGCTGCTGGTCATCTTTTATCCTTGGTCTAGAATTCGAAGGATGAGGGCTGTTAGATGAAGATTTATCTACGTATATCAAGGTCGTAGAGATTCACAAGATTTAATAAATACAGTATATTGATAACTTTATCAAAAAACCGTTACATACAAACGTGTAAGATTAAACTGACCACTAACCTGCGTTCAAGTGTGTTAAAAAGATACAGAAAATTTTGCTGAGCTTTACCTTGAACATATTTGTCCTTGACGTATCCATCAATAGGAATACCATTCATCACCAGCGACCTCACTAACCTGGAAATGTAATAGAAAAGGATTTTTTATTTTTTCATTTCTTCAGATCAACTTGTGCAATTTAGTATATTCTAAGTGTATATTTAAGTCAATTGCGGAGGAGGGACAAATTTTACTAAGAAGCTATAAGAGAGATTCAAAACTGAAAACAGTAGTTAGATACAGGAGGTTGAATTTCAAAAAAGAATGCTATTTAACCTTAATTGTAGCCACAATTGACGTAATATTTTAAAAATCCTGTATAATTTTTAGAAAATATCTTTGTTTTAGCATTTACTGTAATGCCCTAGTTAAGAAACCATATAATTAATGTACCTAGGACATAGATGAAATACGTACGATAGGAACTCATCTTAAATATTTATTTCCAAAAATTGTTATATATCTCAGAAACAATGTATAATAGGTATAGGGAATCAAAATGTGCAATAATGTACAAGGGAACTCCACTTAAATTAAGATAGGTTTGATGTTTATTCTTCTTTCGGACACCCCTGAATATTGCAATAATTGTCCATATACGACAATGGATTTCTGATTATTTTTTTTAGAATTACAAGAATGATTGATAGATAAAAATTACCAAGATAATGACATAATTTTAATTAAAGAAATTATCCAAAAAAAATAGAAGTTTAAAGTTGTATGGCGAGAAAGATACATACATATGTTTTGAATGTATCATTTTTAAGCAAAATTTAAATACTCTCAAAGCTATGTGATTCGATATTTGTTGTGGACTTCTTTTTAAAAAAAAAAGCAAAATTGTTGTTGAAAAGTATCAAAATATCGTAATGACTAATTTACTACAAAACTATAAAAAATGTGGGCGCTGAATGTGGTCAAAGTTAATTTTTTGCACTCACATTTACATTTCTTTCCTAAAAGCTGGTTTGGAAAAGATGCGTCATGAGCAGAAAGAGCAATTTCATCACGATATTTTACAAATAATAAAATCGAAAATATCTTGCAACACCGAAGTGACTCCCGTAAAAAAATTTGATGTCTAAATACATATTTCACTAAAGGAAAATAGCTAACCGTATTCAGTAGTTGACATCGGTGAAATCCACAGAACCTGCTTCCTTCCGCACGCACCACGCAACACTTTGAAAATGACTAAAATAATTTAATGTTATCGATCAATTCTTTCGTATTCCTTCCTTGTATCTATTGTACAAAAAACTTGCGCGTAATCTCTTTTTAGTTCAATGCATTTGAGTCAGTAAATGGGTGAAATGTAAAACGATTTAACGTAGTGTTTTTATTCAGTTTAGTTTCGGTATAACAATTTCTGCCTAATATACAGTTACGCAGTTTGTAAAATAAAATTTAACCTAGAATTTGAGACCTTCATATTTTGAAATTAATTTACCTGTCTTAATTGCAATAATATTTTGATGAAGCTTTATACTATTGCAATAATTAAGTCTGGGAAATTATAGTAGGTATCTTAAAGTGGTAAAAAAGGCGAAAAATTTAGAAAAACCAGTAGTCAGGCTTAAAATTACCGAATATTCAAAATTTAAAAACTGGAGCTGAAGAGAAATCAAATATATCTTTGTTGTACTCGCTTATCAAAACATGTCATTTCACGATTCGATTTGCGTGCGTGAAAAGCCACTTTAAGTACTAGCGCGTGAACTTGATTAATTTAGTGACATTTTAAAATCATAAATTCCTAACGATATATAACGAATAATAAAACGACGATGAAAGAGAAATTGTTATATTTGGAAAGTATGTAATTCAATGTCAGAACAGCAACAAATATTGTATAAATTACATTCATTCATTCTTTTCAGAAATTAAAACAGAGCAATTATTAAATTTCATTTGAAGGTAGCCATTGCTTCTTGAGGCTTTCTGGTAAGGATTTTTTTGGACCCCTCCTCCTTTTTTTGCAAAACTTGGGGGTTGAAGTTTAAAATGGATCTATTGTGTCATAACCAGATTAGTTAGTACTGGGAGCAAGAACAAACTTTGCTGTCTAAAATACAGTGACTGGTTCGTATAGGAGTTGGAGAGTCTTAAACCTAATGACAAGCTCAATCAGGCTGGAACGAAATACGGTTTTGACGGGAGTACTAGATTACATTTATCTCCTTTTTTGCCATATGAAGCATGTCGGTTTTAGCCTTTTGCTTTCGGAAAATTCATTGGATTTGTCTACAGTTTCAATGGTTATTACTTAGAATTATGCAGTTGCTGTGGTTTTCCTTGAAGGATTCAGCCACTTGTATTTTGTCTCTATTTTTTTCATGTCCCAATACTGTTCAAAACTTAGTTAGTGTCAGCTTAATTTTGCAATGTTGTCATTCACTACGCCTATTTAGTTGCGTAATTCCGGGAATGCTATTGTCTTATACCGCTAATTCTAGTTATAATTACTATCTAGACTATTTTACTGGACCTATCAAAGTTTTTGAAGATCTGGAAGCCGTAACTGCACCAGTTTCTCGGAAAAATTTAGCCCAAACTACACTTAATGGCGAGGGCCCTTTTGGTATTAACGGCGGGCGGTGGCATATTTAGATCAAGGTGGACTAGATGAATAACCAGCAGGTTTGACGACCTGTAGATTCTCAAGTAGAATTTCTTGCGCAGTTCTGTAAGAACTCCAGCTGGTCTATGTAAGGACTTCGAGACTAATCAGGGGTGTGAGGAAGTTAGGCCCACATCCCCAAATAAAAGTCTCTAAGGGAGTCGTTTTCGAAGTGATTCACGCACCTGGTTATAAATTTTTAGACTTTTGATCGGGCAATTTTCACAACAAGAGATTGATACCCCATGGTTTAACTGGTTTGTTTCAATTGATCTTATTATTTTTTAATTGTATAGAATTTTCCGAATTTGATAATTTTAAATTAAATGTCATTTTAAATAATCAATACTGCCTAAATTTTTTAATTAATCAAGAGATTTGTAGTGTGTCATAAATGAAAACGTATTTAACGAAAGTTATTATTAAAGTACTCGTACAAAAAATATTGTATGTATGTACAAACTTCGTGCGTGAAACATTTCGCGAATTCGTGTCCATAAAGCGCTCGCCCTCGGCTCCCGCTTTAAACTGGCCAGTTATTTGCGAAATATATTTTTTATTATACCTGCACCATAATGTTGGTATCTCGAACGCATTTGCGTGCGAAATGGGGCTATTAAAACACCGGGGTGTTTTAAAGTCGCCTAGGCAACAACAAGTTTACATATGACAGTAATGACAGTAAACAGACATTTATTGTTTCTTTTCCAAATAAACATTAATGGTACAATTATTATTATTGAAAATTCTAACTCCAGAATAATTTCTCATATTCTTTATAATATGTAATTTTTGATTTTTGTGGAATCAATTTCAATTCGGCTTGCTCAGTTAATCGTTCAACTTCCGAAGAAATCTCTCCACTCATATTGTCCATTCTAATTCAAAATATTTGACGTTAAATGTCATAGCATTCACATAGCAACCAATCAACAATAATTGCTAACCGTTTCTATGTTCATTATTAATAATTATAACCACACGCTACTTTGTAAAATGCGCCAATTCTTCTATTCTTTTTGTTATTTTCACATTGTAGTGCAGGTAGAATAAAAAATAGCGTATAATATGCGTGTATAAGTGCCTTTAAAGCACTTGCGCCACTTAAAAGCACTCCGTTTCGCGTCGTGCTTTTAAACTATTCACGCACTTGGTTCGTAAATAACTATTACAATTCCTACGAAATTTTGTCTAGAAGGCGAAAATGTCATGTGAATGTCATTTGTGTGTCATTGTAGCACGGTTAATATACATTTCCTAAATTAATATCATTAAATACGTCCATATTACATCTAACTAACGTAAATTAAGTTTTACTCAGACTGGAACATATGTACATATGTGATTCAAATATTTCTTTAACTATTTGCACACAATCAGATCTAAAAAATATATCCCAAGTAGTCAGATCATGTCATACTATTGTCAATAGTCAGTTAGGAATTGACGACACTTTTAATGTCTTTTTAGAAATGTCCAGTCTCAAGAGTCATTTGTAAGTCTCTTTGGTACCATCTTTGCACCTTTAACATAAATTTTCCAGATTAATGCCATTAAACATGTCCATATTATGTTTAATTATCGTTAATTGAGTTACAACTATCTTGGTACCTTACTGTACCACAATGATTGTTCTCCTTCTTCCGTTTCTTTTTTTTTCATTTACATGGATTGCGTTATTTTGACCAAAACACCTCGTCATTACACTTTATAAATGTCTTATCAAAGAAGATACTCTACTAACATTCAAATGAAAACAATATTATGTTTAATAAATCTTTCTCGTTAACCTTTTTAGCAATGAATATCAGCATCATGCATTGTAATACACGTTGCGGGCGGTTATCCCGATCAGCTTAAAAAATATCATTGTTTTGGTAACGCGACGCGCGTACCATTTGCGTCTTTAAAAGATTTATTGATTTAAAAATAATAAATAAAAAAAGGAACGAGAAGAGAAGGAAAAGTTACACAACATAAAGGCGCATATTATCTTGGGAACGCTGGGAACCACACTCGAGTTTGGATAAGAATAATACGCAAGATGAGCTGGTCAGATGTCACTGCTGTCTCTGACGGATGACAAATGAAAGCCAGAAGTGCGAGTCACTGCGTTACAATATGCTTACGGCTATTGTCGATGCGTGTGTGGTAGATTCTTCGACGTCTGTCCGTACCAAGAACTCTGATGGATGTAGACAAAAGGACAAGGTGATTTTTAACCAGATTTTTTTATTATATATTTCCTCGGTCACAAATAAATATAAACATTTATCCTTCTATGATCGATTCTTTAATCTCTAAAAAAAGAAGAAGCTGACGTGCATTTTTCATTTTACGCTCCAACAAAAATGTGGTTATAAAAACTGTATGTAAAGCTAAACATAAAGCTGCTTTAAATAATATTACAACTCTTAAGATTACTGCTTTAATAAAATCATTATGAGTATTTATTTGTTCAAAATATTAGTAGGATCTACATTAAATTTCAAGATGAAATATAAAAGACTCCTAGTAGTAATAAGATTAAAATAGATTATTAAATCTTAATGCTACTGGGAATCTGCAAATGTACCTTCTGTTAACCATGGAAGCTACATTACATGTAGCTTTTGGTGGATAATGAACCGTAAATGAGTGTCGCAATGCCGAGCAACAATAACGTATTAAAAGGATGTGTATTCTGACTAATCACGATTCACACTGGATATTAAATACTCGCAAATTTTGGTTCGTTGCACCATATCCTTCTATAAATAGGCGTAGATTCATGTCATTTCTAAAGAGAGAAAAAAAATCGATTTTTATAATATTGTCCTTGTTTGAAAAACCTTATTGTTGCCCTGGAACCTCGTTGGCAAATTGACAAAACTGTTCTTTTTCCGTAGCCTGAGATTGTGCTTCATTGAGTTCTGTAGGTTGAATTCTTTGGAATACTGGATCTCATGGAAAGTTATCTTAACTCCGAAACTAATTTAAAAGATCGATTATTCTCGTCAATGACACAGGTTTTACATCATCTCGGTCATGAGTACTTATTACAACGATGTCAGTGCATTTTCATAATCCAAATAACATGAACCAATTAACCTAAAACTTGATAATTACTTAATCCAGAAATGGTGAAGATTAAGAAGTATCCGAATAAATTGTCAAATGAATGCAGGAAATCTATCATTTACAGGGAGTTTTAAATAAAATAGTTGTATGATATGAGCTTTAATAATAAAAGGATAAAACTCAATTCATTCGAATTAAACCTTTTCTCTCCTCTTTTTCAAATGAAAATTGAATCAACCCACGCAAAGTCAACTTTTAACGAAATATTTTATCAGAGAGAGAGAGAGCGTAGATAGATCCTGAAACCAAATAGATTATCTCACTTACAGCATAGACAAATACATTGTTACAGTATATTCATATTCATACTCTTAAATATTCACAAAAGAAAGACTACGTCTCAGATCTTAAATTCTTCTTACACTTTTAAACTTATTTCTGAAATTTCTATCAAACCTGGAGATCTTCTTGCTAGTTTTGATGTCACCTGATCTTTCAAAAAAGTAGGTACCTGCTACCGATAACATCAATTTCACTACAGGACAATCAATACCCAAATCATAGAACCATCTAAGACCACAACTTTGGAACAGGCTAATTTAAACCTTCAGACACTGTAACTAACCTCTTGGTACAAACACACTGTCAAATCTCTTCAATTTCCTTTTAATCAACATCACGACATCATAACCACTATGAAAGTTGAAACGAACGGTTTGTCACTGTTTGTTGATGAACTAGTAAATTGTCTACAAAATGGTGTACAGAAAATCCACACATACAGATCAACACCCCCACTCCAACTCTCATCATTATCCAGCAGAAATTAGTGCCCATACAGCAATTTCCTAATCCGATAATATCGACAACGATTTGAAAGATATCAGAATTTTTCAACATGGAGGAGCTTATAAATAGGTAACATCATCCACCGATACCCAAGTAAACCTCCAAATCCAAGAACAACAAACCAGTATCGTTCTTTTCTACATTCACTGCGTTACGGATTACAACAGTACATTTTTTTTGAAAACAAAAGATTAAAGCAATCTTTCAATCTTTAAGTGAAATGGGACAAAATGTTTTCCGTGTGAAAGACACTCGCCATGGTTTCCCCCATACAGAAATCTGTGTCTATGGCTATTTGACCCACGCTCTACTAGTTGGTTCACAATAATCAGTGATCACTGATCAGCTTCAGTGTCAGCTTTGCACACTTTATCAGAAGGTTGATTTACTAACATCTTTTTTATTTTCAGAAGTTTTGGAGCTAAATGCTCCGTATGCTCAAGAGGAATATCATCCAGCGATTGGGTACGAAAAGCTCGTGACCACGTCTATCATCTTGCATGCTTCGCGTGTGCAGCGTGTCATAGACAACTATCGACTGGAGAGGAATTTGCTCTACACGAAGACAGGGTTCTGTGCAAAGCTCATTATTTAGAAACGTTGGATGGAGGGACAACGTCGTCAGATGGTAATGATCGTTAATTTATGTAAAGATATGAAAAGTAGTATAACTATTAGGTATATCCATTTCATTCTGAAACTATCTCTATCGGAACAATGCAATTAAAGCAGATCTTTAATTTCATATAGATGGATGTGATGCTGAAGGTTACCACAAGAACAAAGCGAAACGAGTAAGAACAACATTCACAGAAGAACAACTGCAGGTATTACAGGCGAACTTTCAGCTAGATTCTAATCCAGACGGTCAAGATTTGGAGAGAATCGCACAAATAACAGGGCTTAGCAAACGGGTGACGCAAGTGTGGTTTCAGAATTCGAGAGCGCGTCAAAAGAAGCATTTACATACGGGGAAGGTGAAGACCCAAAGTAAGTGACATAATAGTTTTATGAAACACTGAATTAATTTTAATAGACACATTTATTGCTGAATAAGCAATAGACATTTGTCGGCTCGAATTAATTTTATGATATTCATTTTAGTTTTTTCTGCAGTGCACAACGGAAGGGATGACACTAATAGCTTTGGTCGACACATAAACCTGCACCTCACTTATTCCTTTCAACAGCAAAATAACAATAAAGGCTCTCCTATTTTCACTCCTACTGGTAAGAGTGTAAAAAATAATGTAATACATAAATATAATTTTTTAATTTTATATCACTGAAAAAAAATATTACAAATATTCACAACAGTTGTACCTAACTCTAGAACTACGTTATTGTTTCAGATTCTTCGCTGGACGAATTATCACAAGAATCGACGATGCATTGCATGCAAGGCGAAGTGTAATTTTCTGTAATTTTGTACATAAATAGGGTAAAGACATTAACAATATAAATGTATTGGCAATTTTCCAATATGTTCCGTGATTTAATATAAATAAATGTACTATTATACGATAGCGTCGATATTTTGTTATTAGTCGTTCTTATTTATTATTTAAATATAGATATTGTAAATTTAGCTGAGAAAACGAAAAGTGAATAAAGTATATCTCTTTTAGCCGTATATGTTAAACTCAAAGTTAATTATTGTACTGTTTTAAGTGTATCATAACTTCTTTAATAAAATATTACATAAAACTTATATTTCTGTTTTGTATTTTTACAGAATGACGAAATACTCTTTTCAAAATAACGATTCACAAACAACTACAATACATTCGAAAAGTTAACTGTAACCAAAACCTGTACATTAAAAGAACTGAATTCAAAATTAATCATTAACGTTTCATCTACCGTACAGTCTTACTACCATGTTCTACGCCACGTAATTTCAATGTTTAGAATAAACGGACCACCTGAGAAGTGTTTGTGAGTTTAATCTCCTGCATCACACACTGATGAGAACAATCAAGTCCGAAACACATATCTAAGTGCCAAAATTGAAAATTTATTTAGGTACTGTTATTTTGTAGTAGGTTATCTCTATTACACTGCCCAATTGCTCATGGTCATTGCGCCCTAAGAGTCAAGAGATTTTTCACATATTGCTTATTTAGGATGAAAAGTTTCTTCTAGGAAAAACGCTTCGATATACTTCTACAATAATCAACTTGCACTATGATCTTATGTAAGCTACTCATATAAATTGTTCCACCATATACAGGGTTAATGAGTTTCGGATAAAAGAATATGGAAAACATTTCGACATAAGATTCTGCTAGTACTTAATACATTCGTACTACTTGCGTACTGTAAGTGGGTAGAAATAGAGACAACTTCTGATGTCAAAAGAGACAACCACTTATTCCTCAAAATCTACAGGCAGCGAATTATACAAGAAGATTTGAATTCTGTAATTGGTTTGTCAATAGGTATATTTATCTCATTCGAATCATTCGTTTGCAACAAATTTTGTCTGCCGAATAAATGAAATAACAGCAAAAGCTATTTATGTAGAGTCAACAATATATTAAACGTAATTTTCTTCTGTTTCCGTAAAAAGTAAAATGTGAAATTTTGTAAGTATGAAAAACAAAAATCTATCAAAGTAACCATTATGTCATCCGATATAACTTAAAAAAGTGCCTAAAGAGGAAATACATGCAATTGGTGGTGACCGATTTAAATGAAGTTTGGTGGGTTTTTAGTACTACTAAAATAGTTAACTATTTATCTTAACTCTTAATTACCTTTGCTCTTACAATATATCAGTCTATAAACTCATTTCAATCGGTCACCACCACTTGCCTGTGTTTCCTTGTAAAGGAACCGATTTTGCAAATATTTGAAAAACGACCTATAATAGAAAAACTATAAGAGATAGTACAATATTCCACTAAAACCTTTAGTAAAAATGACGATACCTAGGTATTGATTCTAAAGTATCGATACCGCGGACGGAACCGATACATCCGTAAGTATCAATATTGGTATCGATACCCGATACCGAAAATGCCGGTATCGCCCAGCGCTAGTAGTGACCAGAAATTCTATACCTACATGAGATCTTTTAGGAACCGCTACTCCACGCGCTGAATGGATAATATTTAGTAAGTATAGCCTGGATACCAAATCAAATTGGCATATTTTAGTTTGCTTTGGACTAGAGCAAAAGTTTTTCATAGTTAAAGTACTGCCTAAGCTATGAGAAAACCGTATTAAAAAGCTTATTAAAAAGCACACCCAAGTCCCTAACTTTATCTTTCCTTTGGATTGAATCAAACTCAATGATGTAGTAGAAAATAATAGCATTAGATCACTTTGTCTAGGACACAACTGAGCATTTCTTAATGTTCAAGACAATGTTGCATAATGTGCACCATTCATTAATTAGCAAAAAAATCGTTTACAGTTCAATGTAGTTAACATGGCTAGAAATAATGTTGTAAGTCTTAAGATCATCTGCATACGTCACAGGTAACACCTTAGCCTGAGCAGTAGATCATTAAGAAATATATTGGAAAGCAGTGGTCCAAGATTTGAATCTTGTGGGACACCTGAAGAAATGTTTAATTTATCGTGTCGGAAATCATTCCAGACGTGACGTATCTACCCATTCTTAGTACAGAAGTAGGATGTGAACAATTTCATCAAAGAAATACGAAATCCCATGGCATCCAGTTTCGATAAAAGTATGCTATGATCCATCCGATCAAACGCCTTCGGGAAGTCTTGGTATGTAGTTCTCATCCTGTTGTTGACGCTAGTCCGCCGCTATAGAAATTTGCTGGGGGATGATGGCCAAATTCGTCGCTATCTATCTGCCAGGCACAAATCCTTCTCTTCAAGGCCTTCTCTTCTGTTACATATGGAATGCTGACCAATGGATAACCGATAAATGTAGCTTGGATTAGAATGAATATAGTCGTTGAGATCCCGCTATTAAAACATATTATTCCTTATTTTCTCATAAAAAAAAGAAATCACGAACATAATATTAAGGTTTAGTATATGTAGACTACTCACTATAACCGTTCAATAATAAGTGGCTTTAGTAAGTGTTAATAAAAAAAATCAGTCGTCCACTAAAGCATTAGTAAGCATAATACGAAATAAAAAAAAATAATATTTAATTTTCAACATTAAGGTTATAATGTCAAGTTTATTATTAATTATTCTTAATAAACATTTACGTAAACAAAAATCGTTTGTTTCAAATTTCCCACCAACAATTGATAATCAATCTTAATACACTCAAATACCAGTAGGTTACGCCACACTATGGAAAACAGTTGGCGATCACACAGAAACCTTTACCGGGGGTCTTGACAAGCCTGCGTACGCAGCGATATTCACAATGTTAGACATATCTGAAAACCGCTTTTGTGGCGGTAATTTTACGCATTTATCTGTAAAGTGGAAAAGGTTTACTTTTAGAAGCGCAATTACAAATTAGGTGAGTAAAAATTAAATTCGTATAGTATTGCATGAAATAAGTTTTATGTCGCTAATGTCAAACATAACATTTTGCCGGTTATTTCTCAATATTTGTGTATTCTTTTTGTGTTACCAAGGATTCATTATTAGCGGCAATTGTTCATTGCACGCAAACGGAATATGGCTTCATGTACAGAAACGATTTTCTTACTTTTTGAAATGTCAGTTTTCCTCTATAAAATGTTACTGTTTGATGTTACATAATAATTGATT
The DNA here is from genome assembly GCA_004785975.1 of Popillia japonica. NCBI lineage: Eukaryota > Metazoa > Arthropoda > Insecta > Coleoptera > Scarabaeidae > Popillia > Popillia japonica. Next base: position 50,128 of record SMLS01068239.1, read on the forward strand.
TTAAAAATAGGCTTCTAACTTCCAATCTAATTGTATTGATGTATGAAAATTCGTAAAGTTGTAGGTATTTATACGATTAAATCGGTATCAAAGATATGCTTTTCAAAAACTAGGCATTTACACATTATTTTGTTCTAGAGTGACAATGAAATTCAATATTTCTTATCCGGCAACTGGCTGCCAAAAACTCTTTGAAATTGTTGATGACCACAAAGTCAGAATCTTTTTTGATAAACGTATGGGATCTGAAGTACAAGCTGATATGCTTGGAGACGATTGGAAGGGATACATTTTCAAAATCACTGGTGGTAATGACAAACAGGGTTTTCCAATGAAACAAGGTGTACTTACTAATGGAAGAGTACGTTTACTTCTTTCAAATGATCATTCATGCTTTCGTGCTAGACGGGATGGAGAAAGAAGACGTAAATCAGTTAGAGGCTGCATTGTCGATGGAAACCTAAGCGTATTATCTTTGGTGATTGTAAGAAAGGGAGCTAAAGATATTCCAGGATTGACTGATACAAATATCCCTCGACGTTTGGGTCCAAAACGGGCTAACAATATAAGGAAACTTTTCAATTTAACAAAACAGGATGATGTCCGCCAGTACGTTGTAAAGCGCCCTCTTCCTCAGAAAGAAGGTAAAAAACAAAGGTTCAAGGCTCCGAAAGTCCAGCGTTTAATAACGCCAGAAACTTTACAAAGGAAACGCCATCGTTTAGCTTTGAAAAAGAAACGCTGTTTGAAACGCAAGGAAGAGGTCAACACTTATAAGAAGTTATTGGCTCAACGCCAAAAAGAATCTAAGCAAAGACGTCAAGAAATGAAACGTCGTCGTTCTGCAAGTCTTCAAGAGAGCAAAACTAGTTTGGATAGCGCTTAAATGTCCTTATCTAAAACCCTTAAGTACACCAGTTTCTGTGAAAAAATTACTTAGTACTTGCACATGTTTTTGTTTAATAGTATACATAGACTGATTTTATTGGTAGTATTACCGTAGACCTGTTGTTCCTTTGTTTTCTTTTCTAGTTTAGATGTACCTGTGTTCTATATTACATTTCACAAATGTTTGTTAAGACTGCACTATTAGACATGAAATTATAGTGTTGCACTTGCCATTTATGTTTGTATAATTGCCAGTATTATTTACATATCTAAATTATCTGTGGTATTCAAATTATATTTAAAATGTTTTGAATTATTTAATTAGGCTAGTATGTGATAAGACTATTTTTCTAAAAGATCTCTGAAAGTACAAATTCAAAATATGTATGTAAAAGCAAAAGATGCCATTCTTAATTTTACTAAAAGATATTTTCTAGTTCTTAAGTTATGTTTGTTACGTTCGCCTATGTGTTACCAGTTTACCAAATAAATGTTCTAAAATATTAAATAGCTTATTTTTTAACGAATATTCAAACTTTGGCAGTGTCTTCATGTAACTAGCCGGATTTAGATACGGTTCGCCGATGCATTCTAGCTTGTCTGGCTAGTCCGTCACATTGGCATAGAATAAGTCTGGCTACCACGCCACTGAGCCGTAGGTTATGGGCCTAATTACCCTTGTATGCAGACATAGAATCATGTTTGGGTTAAATCCCCAGCCTTTTCCACTCATTTTCCTGCATCTGCCAATGGTCATTGATCCTTTCATTAGTAATCATTTGGGTGTGTTTCAAGTGAGTTTTTGATCATAGGTCATCTTGCAACTCATCTAGGTTTGTCCACAGCACGAGAGGGCAGTACTCCTCCCTGTGGACAGCCTTCTCCCGGCTTTGCTATCGGTTTGCAACCGTTAATTTAGAACATTGTTATAGAATGCAAAAAATTAATACTCCTTGGAACAATAATAAGATTGTTTTCAGTAAAAGGCTACAGTAAGTACTAAGGGAGGAGGCGGACAGATTGGCGAGACCAAATAAATGTACAGTCCAGATGATTTGTCATTAGCAAAACAGTAGGTACTTTATGGTCGTCCAGTGGCAACGTAGATGGCGAAATGTGACAACAGAAAAGATCATACAATATGCACTGATACATCATTCCATATCCCATCGTCAATGGTATTAATAAGATCATACAACAGCTCGTATGTATGTTTCCACAATTGCTAGGATGAAGTTTGGAGAGGAATCTCTAAGAGCTTTTCTTAGATTGTCCAAGATACTGATTATTATCTGAATCAATAATAAGCAATATGGGTAACTTTTTTGCCACTACAAGTGTGATTTTTTTAATTCTATGTATAACCTTGATAATATAATACATTTGATGTTTATTACAAATAAAAAATAAATTGTATAAGACCATAAAAAAATACTATATACTATTCACATCCATTGGACGTGCTTGCATGAAGAATGACTTCATTGTTGAAGGCAAAAAGCCGATAAATTGCAACTGAGAAAATGTTACAAGGCTATATAGATAATATTCATTACGAACATAAAGTTGTGTATAGTATATAGTAATAATAATAATAATAAACGCCTTTATTGGTCATACTACAAATCACTTCTAATACTAACTAACTACTAACACAACTAACTAAACAGTTATTATATACATATGTATGTGTATGATAATAGCAGGAAAGGAAAAAAAAACTAAGAATAGAAGGTACACAATAACAAGTGATACCAAAAAAGAAGAAGGAAAAGCAGTATGTCCAATCACAGGGCGAGGCCCAGTTACATGTTTTCACATGTCAACTGCTCTTACCTAACCCTGTATGTATTTAAACAAAATAATAAGTAATAATAAGATATAGTAATATCAGACTTTTTTTTAAGACAGATATAGGTATGTATATTGAAGTTAAAACTTGGGCCTTTTTTTAATGGAAATTAGTAACAATTTCCGTTTCTTTTATATGTTTATACGATCTATAGCCAATGTTTCAAATTAATTGCCTATCTTAGCGGATGTTAGCTTTATCAGGATTTACGCATACATAAATTTAATAACGACAGAAAGCTACATACTTAATATAAGAAATAAGTAACTGCTAATTTTACAAAGTTCCACTCCTTATCCCTGCTTTTAATCTAAGATTGATGTAAGGTGAATTTTGAACTATTATAAACACTAAGTACCTACATAATTACTTCGCTTAATTATTTTTATTATTTTTTTAAATAGTAACTTTATATATCCCTACTCTACTATGTAATTCCCCTCTCACGTCAGTGCACCAATGCCACTTGTCAAATGTGGCAGTTTGTATAACCTTGTTTCGGCTGTAGTAGGTAGTCTAGGTAGTAGTAATTTGCTCTTCCTTTTTTAATGTAAGTTTAGTTAATGTTTACGATAGTAAGAAATTTAAATTTTAGTATTTTAGTAAAATGGTAATTGAAAAAATTTGTTGTTTGGGTGCCGGATACGTAGGGGGGCCTACTTGTAGTGTAATTGCTTGGAAATGCCCGGAAATTAAAGTTACAGTAGTTGATTTAAGTAAAGAAAGAATAGCACAATGGAATTCGGAAAAATTACCAATATATGAGGTATGTTACTATAATTTTTATGTAGAAGAATATGCAATATTAATAAGTAAATTGTATTTCAAGCCTGGTTTAGACGATGTAGTAAAAGCATGTCGAGGTAAGAATTTATTCTTTTCGAATGACATAAAGTCAGCTATTTTGGAAGCTGATTTAATTTTTATATCGGTGAATACTCCAACGAAATCATTTGGAAATGGCAAGGTAAGCTGTTAATTTGGGATAATGTAAATGTTTATATAAAATGAATAAGCAACTAAGATTGTGTAAACATTTTACACAACCAGAAGCCTTGAAGACTTCATAACTATATGTACAATTGTTTGTAAGCGTTTACTCTGTGAGTATACATATAGCATACATAATGAGGTGTTATGTCAACAGGGCAGAGCTGCAGATTTAAAATATGTTGAAGGTGCTGCAAGAATGATAGCAGATATTGCACAAAGCAATAAAATTGTTGTGGAAAAAAGTACAGTACCTGTTAGAGCAGCTGAGAGTATTTTGAATATTTTAAGTGCAAATCAGAAGCCTGGTGTTTCATATCAAATCTTATCCAATCCAGAATTCCTAGCAGAAGGTAATTTATATATTTTTTAAATAAACTAATTAATTTCTATATTTAAACAAATAATCTAATTCAATTAAGTATAATTACAATATTGGATTCAAACAGACTTTATCATTGTTGCTTATCTCGCACTTAGTATTTATCTTAAAATTGGTAATTATTTCTTCTCTAATAATAAATTATGCTATTGTAATTGTTATACATTATATATTGTGTAGTTTGTACAACAAAATTAATGTTTTATATTTCCATGTTATTATACGTGGAATCTTAGAAAAAAAAATTGAAATTGTTGTTTTTGTATGAAAAAATGTAAACGTTCATTGGGGATTGAATAAATCCAGACCTTACTTTTAATCCAGATATAATTAAGACACAATTTATATCTGAATTCATAAAAAATGCTGCATATTATGTTATGTTAAATTTAACTTAGAATTATTAAAAATTATAATAAATAAATTATAATGTTTATTACAATTGAAACAAAAAATTATTTTTGCTATTCAAATTTTACATAATTTTTAGGCACTGCCATAGAAGATCTGCTTCATGCGGACAGAGTTTTAATTGGAGGAGAAGATAGTATTGAAGGCAGAGCTGCTATTGAAGAACTTTGCAGCGTATACGAGCACTGGATTCCACGAAAAAATATTTTAACCACTAACACGTGGTCTTCAGAGTTGTCAAAATTGGTAATGTTATTTGATTGTATTTTA
>SMLS01068240.1:0-71694 GCA_004785975.1 Popillia japonica
ACACTTGTTGTTAATTTTATTCACAAATTCAATGGAATTTGGGACAGTTAGATTTTCAATATGTAGGTAAAGGCCACTTTACACCATGCTAGATTCATACTTTTTCTATACTAGGTTCTATTCTAGGATTTTCTAAATACTTTTTTAGGCGGGAGTACAACAAATCAATGACCAACATAACCTATCTTCGTTTCCAATAATATACTGAACTTGTATTTATTTTCCGATGTTGGCCAATCTGCCAAAGTACTTCTGCGCATGTTCTAGTATCAATTTAGAAACAAGAATAGGACAGGATCTAGTTTTTAAAATAGTATAGCATCTAGTATAGTTTTGTCTAAAGTGGCCTTTACATGATAGTTTTTCTGACTATTTTTTCTAGTTTCTAGAAAATAGTATAGAAAAAGTATGAATTTAGCATCATGTAAAGTGGCCTTTAGCCAAGAAACATTCGTATACATTTACAGTAATACACCGTATAGTACTGTTAGTTGGTCCAATGAAAACGCTGTACTATACGAATCCGCACTATACGAGAAAAGCGTATTACATTACGTAGAAGAAGCATAGAACGGGAAAGTCCCGATAGCGATTCTGTGACAACCGTACTATTGCGAATCAAGGCAGTACTATTACGGGGTATGGTTGCATTTACCTAACCGTACTATTGCGAATTACGCACTATTTGGGGTCGCACTATGCGGGGTATTACTGTAATTGATTAACTTTTCCCATTTCAAAGCTAAGTGTTATTCCAAATAGTATCTAAGTCTCATACTTAAAAAACAGGAAATTATATTATTAAGTTTGATAACATTTATTTTTACGAGATAGTACATAGTAGTGTCATTTTATCTAGAAAATTTCTTCACTTTTATTAAATAAAACAGATAATATACAGGCTGTTCTCGCATACTTGAAAACAATTTAAACATTATCTATACTTCGTAAGTTAGTGAGATTTCCATCGCAAAATAAGAAATTCTAGTCATTTCTAATTTTTTGAAAGACAGTCAACATTTCCAAGCAGGACAGTATCACAACAAACGCTCGAAACTCGCACCATGCACTTGTATACATAACCGCGCGCGCCGTATAAGTGAATCACGTACAAATGATTCCCTCAACTACACGCTGATTTAAACAAACCCATAGAAAGAAATCAGATAGAGGAAGGGGCGGCCACGATGCAGACCCTTTATGCCCTATCCAGCTATATGCGAACACATTAAATGTTCACATACAACACCGGCAAAATGTGCCGGTGAACGGTCATGTCGATTCCACATTCTAGCCCTAACATTAAGAGGAACATCTTCGTCCATTGACGCTGTATGGTAAGAAAAAAGGTCCGACAATTAGATCATTAATTATTCCCACCTAAACATTGAGCGAGTACCGCCATTAATGCTGTGCAAGTCGACGTGTGGCTTTTCAAACTGCCATTCGTGTGCATTATGATAATTAAATGTACCATTTGGAAAATAAAATATAACCCACAAAGTTTGCATTTTTTCATTTCTTGCAAAAGGCGACTCTGGCGGCGTAGTCTGCCGGTAACTGTGCACGCGTTGATAAGGATAAGGAGCTCATTTTCGCGTAATGTTCTCCGGACAACGGAATTGGAGACATGGACGAGGCTAGCAAGTTCCCTTGCGCTAAGTGTAGGGTTATTGTCAATTAGTTCGACAATTTCTCGGCATTTATTATTCGCGCACTTCTACCTAGACCTTCCGTTCCTCGAGGTTGGATTCGGCCTGTGTCTCGCAATCCTTCAGCAAGTCGTACAATAGTTGCGGTTCCGAGCAAATGTCTATTTAGAAATAGCTGCGTGTATTTTCTACGGGCGCGAACACTATTCTGTTCACTCTCGCCGTAAATTAGCAACATGTCTACCATATCATGATTAGGAAAAGCCATGATCATAAAAAACAATTTTCTTCAACTAACGCCAAAAGTGTTAAAAGTGGCTAACAAAAATATGCCCTGACAAAATAATACTACAGCACATAGCCGATGTAATTGATACGTGCATTTTCAGCATTCGGAAGTGTAAACAGTATCAGATGTTGCCAGTTATCCACACAGATCCTTTGTTCAACATTCGGCAACCTTGCACATTTGTTGACAAACACCGACTGATAAGTTTTGAAGAGCTCACGTGGTGCATTTTTTAATTTATGCAGCCGAACGAAAAACATTTGCCCAAAGCTTTACAATTTTTTTCTCTCTTATACAACTTCTGCAAAAAAATCTTTTTCAAAAATATTCTACATATTATCAAGATTCGACGGTTAAAATTTTTACGATGTATATGCGAACACGCTGTATATGTTTATCAATTTAAACTTTATGAATTGCTACTATAGCGGCTATAGATATATTACAAATGCAATACCTTTGGCATATTTAGCTAAATGTACTACAAGTATTTAGGAATATTATACCATATATATTGCATATTCATTTATAATACGTCCGGGAATTATTAATTTCCGATATTTGTCGTTGCAAAACCGAAGCGAACATTATATCAATATGTCGTATAAAACATAGCCATCATAATATTGGCAATTTGTCATCACACTGTACCGCAATGATTTCCCAATATCCATATCCCCCTTATCCTCGCTCTATCCTTTGCGACATAATTTTACATATTACACATTAAAATTTTCCACTGCGTGTACTCAACTGCTGTGACCATTGTCAAACCAATTGAAAACTGATGCCCGCAGCACAAATGTTCTCCGCATCAGTTATTACATCAACAACGGAATACAATTTCGTCTGCGGATATCATTATTGTTAGTATTATTATTAATGAAAAGTGCATTGGCCTGTTAAGGAAGAATTATAGCACGAGTATACATATATCAACAATCCGATTTAATATACATTTATTCAAGAATGGAAATAGTAGCTGACTTTAAAATGACGAGTAATCGTACTGTCGTGAATGTACAAAATTTATAATCGAATTATAAGGTCGTTGCTCATTTTGAATGTCACATATTTTAGAAATATTGTAGTATGTAATGTAGGCAAACAGGCTGTCTACGCTGCTAATGTACAATTTGTTCTAGAGAACATGACTTAACTCGACGCCTCAAAATTATAGGAAACCTTCAAGAAGACAAGGAATCATTTGCCGAGCAAAAAAAAATAAATCAGATCAAGCTTTAATTGTCCAAAATGTCTAGTAAACAGATGGATTCAAGATGATTTAATGAGTTGGGAGTTCGTTCTAAAGCCTTAGGGTTATTTATAACGACGATTGAATAGGAAATGCATGCGATAGATCTCTGGATCCGAGAATTCCTGAATGCAGGACAGGAATAAATGTCTACATCAGTAGTAACAGTCAGATAAAGCTAAAAACGGTAAGTTAAAAGTGGCTTTAAAATATTAAATTCATGTTGTGACAAGTTGATATCAAACACTTAGAGGTAACATAGTTCCTAACGCTAATTGTAAGACTAGGAATGTTTTCTAAGAAATGTTTACACTTTAACGCAGCAAAATAGTTAGTAATTCTAACTTTCTACATTTTGCATAAAATAACCGGCTATTATTATTAAAACATATATCCCACCATTTATTTAGTTAAGATCTTCGAAGCATAAATACTTAGCGCCTTTCGCCCGTTCTCCTGTTCTATTTACACTGCATATTTTTTGCTTGCAATTTCTCTTTTTGGAACTTCCTCTTTAGTACGAATGTAAAAATAAAAGACTAGATGAGTGGTAGCGAGCATTTTCTTCTAAGCCGTGACGTGAATAGCGAGGAATTCAGATGAATTACATTTAAAGAAGAAAAGGGCCGGTTTCATAGAGCAAAAGTTTAGCCAACATCACGCTTCCGTGATAGTAGTTGGTGAAGTTTCCGCCAAACTTTCTTACTATTTAAAACTGCCCAACAACTGCAAATAGGATTAATGGAATATTTCGGTTATAATACGATCCGAAGTGAATTTATATGAATTCTTACGGACTAGCATTATCTTTTTGCACTCTATATTTTAAAAGCATACTTCCCATGCATCAAATGTTCGGCTACTTTAAAAATTTGCAAAACTATGTAACATCAATAAAGTATGTATAAGATTTTTGTACAACACTTTAAGTTTAATAAAAAAAAAACGTAAAATTTTATTTAAATCGATGCCACATATTTGATTGAATAGTGTTGTCAGAACTTGCAAAACGTTGTACTATTAATTCACACTACATCATAGCCCAATCTGAACTATGAAGGCAATTTTCCAATTTGCTGTATGTGTGTGTGTATAAAACATGTGTTCATTTGAAAAGTTGATCAAGTAGTCTGTGACATATTGAGAATATTTTCAAGTACGTCGTTAATTAAAACTGACTGCTTAACCTATAAAGTACCAAATATTTTGACAATTTTAGACATATACTAATAATAGGTATTTATTGAAAACTATAATATAACAATAGTATTAATGCACTCTGTATTTTGCAAGACGAATAAGCAGCAGCATTGAATTGTTATTAGTAGGCCAAAGAATAACAGTATTTCGAATAACTACGCTGATCAAAAAAATATCTTAAGTAATCCCGAGATTCCCTGAACAACCATTGAACAATGATTCGCCCTTGGCTTATCGCTGCCCAAACACCTGTTTTCTCAGATGTAGCATTTTCTCAATACTTGTATATGGACTTTCACTACTCTAAATCCTTGTACTTTGTAAAATTAAGTAAGTATCCAGTTTTATAAAACAACGCTTCATCAGTAAAGATTACTTATTTGTGAAAGTTTCAATTTCTAACAACTTCTGTTTTGCAGTCGCACGGTATGGATAAAGATGTAAATGTTTTTCATTAATATATGAGTTATACCAACAGGAAGTAAATTTGTAAATTAATTTGACTCAGGTGTCGAACAGATGTTTGTGGTTAATTTTCCATTATTTCATATAGTTCATATTCGTTCATATTCCATTCGTAAACACGATTGACAAGTTGTGGTGTATATTTCTTAAATTGTCCCGCTGCTTGATTTGCTTGAAAGAATACCGGTTTCAGAAAACAGTTTTAGAGTTCTTTCCAATGTTTTCTGAAATTGCATATAATTTATTACAAAATGTGAAACACAACTTGAAATTCTTCAATGCAATTATGAACCGAGTAAACAAGCCATACACCATAAGTTTATTGCCATTTCGATAATAAGCCTGGATTAAAAAAATCTTGTGACGGCTATTTAGAACCAATGTTTAAAACTGAAACAGTATGTTATAATATAAGTGTATAAGTAAGCCTTTAAAGCACGCGCGACATATTTAAATGGCACCTACGCGACAAGACCCGAAAAAACATACCTACTATGGATTACGGTCGTGAAAGCCTACACTCAACTAAAGAATAGAAGATGTGTGCATTTTACAAAGTATCATGTCGTTCTAATTTTTAATAATGAACATAGAAACGGTTAGCAATTATTGTTGATTGGTTACTATGTGGCTGCTATGACATTTAATGTCATTTTTTAAAATTTAGAATGGACAATACAGGACAATATGAGTGAAGAGATTTCTTCGGAAGTTGAACGATTAGCTGAGCAAGCCGAATTGAAATTAATTCCACAAAAATCAAAAATTGCATATTATAAAAAATATGAGAAATTATTTTGGAGTTAGAATTTTCAACAATAATAATTGTACCATTAATGTTTATTTGGAAAAGAAACAATAAATGTCTGTTGATGTTTGTTTATTGTCATTACTCTCATATGTAAATCTATTATTGCCTAGGCGACCTTAAAACACCCCGGCGTTTTAATGGCCCGATTTCGCATGCAAATGTGTTCGAGATACCAACATTATAATGCAGGTGTAATAAAAAAACAATTTGTTTAGACTAGAAGAAAGCACATATTTATTTATCTTTCGCTTTGTCTGTCAAAATGTCAACACAAACAAGATGAACTTATCGAGAGTACCAAATATTTGTATGCTCGTGTATAAAAATATAATAATAATATACAATAATAATTATAATAGACTATTTATTATCCAACAGGCATAGCCAATTGCAGGATAATATTTTACAACATACAAAGTATATACATATATCATGTACGCAGGGAAGAAAAGAAAAAAAAACAATAAACAGCATTGGCAAGATACATTAGACAATAGCTACTACTAGATATGTAAGAAAAAGAAAAAGAAACTGACAATGAATTATAATAAATCAGACCCAGCGAAATAGATTATCGTCAAGGCTATTACCAATTTAAGATAGTGTATATATCGATGCCCTACTCATGACATCTGTCCTCGCAAATGGAACTAGGAAGGTGCTATCGTATCTCGAATTCAACCTCCGTACGAAGAAATTCAGCCGTTCAAGTAAGAAAGAGCAGTCGATATTGTTCTGAACTAATTTAGATAGAAATGTCTTATACATTTCCTCCCTCCTTCTGCCCAACAGTAACATACCATGTCTCGACAGCAATTCGTCCTGAGGTATTCTCCTGACAGGGTAGGTTCCATTCATTTTGTAAGACAAGGATTTTAGAAAGTTGCGATGAATAGTATCTAGTCTTAGAGAGTCAGAAGCATACAAGGGGTTCCAAATCATGGCAGCATATTCAAGTTTACTTAGAACATACGCAAAGTATAATTACGACCGTTTCATCTTTAAAATATTTGGAGACAGGCATTATAAAACCCATTGATTTCATGGCCGCAGAACATATATTGCGGATACGCGATCTGAAGGTGAAGGTAGCATCAAAGGTTACACCAAGGTCACTATATTCAAGTTTACGAGTTAACGTGGTATGATAAGACGAAATCTAGGGTGAAGAAGAACGGGTATAGGTGAGTATACAACATGTTTCAATTTAAGTTTGAAGTTATCACACCAATCAGTTATTGAATTTAGAGCACACTGGAGTCGATTTACATCATCAAACGAGGAAATCTCCTAGAAAATTTTAATGTCATCTGCATAAGCAAGTATTGGAAGGTCAATTTGGGAAAGCAGGTCATTGATAAAAAGAACGAACAACAAGGGACCTAAGTTCTAAGTTGGGTGCTTTTGGTGTGCCCCCTCAACGCTGCCATAGATGATAATATTGTGGGAACGCCTATTTCTATCAAACATCTCACTAAATATTTCTTCTTGGCAAAGCATAACCGAAGTATTAGAGGTAGCTGGATCCCCAGTACAATTCCTTAATTCAGAGAATATCTTATTCAAATTCTTAATCTCATTCTGCAAATCATTTATAAGTGTTATCAACTTAGGAATTTGGTTCACACTCTGCTCACATTCACAACATATGAATTTAATTCTACGCCTAGAATTAGGCCTCAAAGTGAAGCATTTTCCTTCAGCGTCGGACAACTCCGAGCAAACAACATGAATAAATCTATTGTACAGATCGCATCTAATAAATTTATCTGATTTCTCGTCAATTAATATGCTACACTTGATATACGACATATTTTATCAATAAATAATTTTTCAATAATAAACAAACAAAAAGAGATGTATTGATACTATAAGGGAAAAAGACAGGGAGAGACTTCATAGCGGCTCGGCCGATAGCCGTTGACTAAACCTACAAACAAGGGCCGCGGAGTGGGATGCTAGGGTAATGAAATACAATAGGAAATATCAATACATATAACAAAAATTACTACAATTATTCTAACTAGTTAGTATGTAACCAATAAACAAGAAGTATGAAAACAGTATAAGGAAAAGAAAGAAAAAAAAAATAAAAACGCAAAAATACACCACGTGGGAACATGAGAGCAGTATAGACAGAAAAAGGCAGAACAAAACTCACGTAATAAATTCACTAAGGGATCAAATGAAACTAAAACACAGTGAACTACCACTTTAAACACTATAATCAAACAATTCAATGTTTGATTAAACTAGAAAAAAAAACACAAATTTGAACGATAGCACGTGCAGGTATATGTATACTTTAACAGATGCAATAATAATGAAACAAACTAACAAGTATTATATTTAAACGTAATTTAAATAAGGAAATATAATGAATTCATCACTTTTTCGGCAAGTACAACAATTTGTTCTGAGGGAAATCACTAAGTATACTAAACTCACCGCGTCGGCTGTTGGTTTGTTCCCGGTATCTAAGAATAAGCGTATGTTTCACTGATTGTGACAAATTGTCGAGAAAATACTAGTCAATCGTGATTCAGTTTGCCTACATAGGCAATAATATCTGGCATAGAATTCGCGTGTTCTCTGCTAGTAGCAAACTAGACACAACACGTGAATAACTTGTTACGATACAATGCACGTGTTTTATTAAACCTGCACCATCTCTGCATCTCTATTAACACTTTACTCTGCCATTTAACGCAATAGCATAGACTTTACCAATAATAAACTGGGTCGTCACAATTTTGGCGTGCCATTGTGGAATTCATTTATTCATTCATTTGGTTTTTTAATTATTTAACGTCGCGAGAAATGGCCACATACGATAAAATACCTTTATGCAATTTATTGATCATATTCTAACTCACGGCATAATATTCGCTATTCTCCAAAACGCTTCTCGCAAACTGCTTCTTATCACTGCTAAAACCAAACTAATTTTGTTATCAAAACTATTTCTTGATGTTTATACGCATAATAGACGATAATTTGAGAGTGCGAAGTTTACAGTCATTGATTAGCACCAGTTTTTATTCCATCCGCAACTGTAGTAGATATGCAATGTTCCTGCATTAACCATATATTCTATAAAAGTACACTCATGGTAAGTAGAGATTGGACACTTTCAATACGTTGTTATATGGAAACTGTCCAATCTCTACTTACCATGAGTGTACCTTTCTAACCTCTAAGAATCGAAACAAACTCGATGTTAAAGATGACAATAAATGCTCATCATTACTCTTCTAGCTATATAATGAACGCTGTTTTCCTTTCAGGAAGCAAACTCTCAATAAATTACTCACCTACACATTTCACAGCAGCGTAAACAAACAATCCCCAAATAGTTTCGTGAATTTCAAAGTTGTAATACTTTGTCATCAAACTAAGACAATAGTAATTTGTATAAGCTAACGCATACGATAAAAACAATAATAAGGTCTGCTAGGATCTCATTGTTAAACTTCTAAACAGCTCAAATTGTTATTTCGTATTTACTTTCGCTACGATGAATTACTCAAGACTGAGTAAGAGAAGTTTCCGTTCAGGAAACTTAACGTGCATTAATCAATTACTATGCCACAAAGACAGAAGAACGACACGATACAAGGGGATAGAGAACAGGAAGTGCGACGAAGACAGTCAGGAATGACTCGAGAAATGTTTCTGCGTTAATTTATTTTCTTGTACATCGGGGGGAAGTTTGTGTAAAATTTGTATCAACATCTAGAGAGAACGGTTTACAAAATTGATCGTGCTCTGTTCCTTTTGTCCTTTTGATCCTTTTTTCTCGGAGTACTTAATAGAAATAATTAATTCTCTTCTAAATCGCAAATCTATTATTCCATAATTACATCTAGAAGTCGTATTCAACGAAAATGTTTATCTGGGACAGATTTCAAAGAAAATAAACTAAGAAATTCCAAACGTTAGCGAAACGGATTGTTATTATTATTACATATTCCAAAACAAAAAAAAAACGACCAAAAGCCAACCAATACAAAATCGTTTTGTTTAAATGGCTTAGTATACGGTGTGAACGCTTGCCAATGGTCGATACCTACCCTGTATACGATATATTCTACTGCACAATTGTATTGACAAATATAGCTTGCTGCATCATGACCCACGCGTTGTTGAAACACGTGTCCCGAATTAATTTAAAAGTGATAGGAGTAATGTATGTACATATGTATGTATGTATGTGTTGGGAGCGACTTAATTTTGGGCGACATTTTAAAAGTCGATGTGTAATAATTACAAAACAAATCAGAATTCTTCTCTCATATACAAAGTATCACTGCTAACATTACTACCGAAAGTACTACTAGAGAACAGTGTTATAGCAAATATGCAAAGTGTATTGCTTACTGAAAAGAATAAAAGACTATTTACCGTATTTTTAAATAAGCATTCCACTAAAGATGGGCGAACAAGAAAGTTCCTTATTTCATTTCCATTCATAAGCTTTGTCCTTCATATCTGATTCCTAAAACAACTTTACATTAATATCCGCATTTTTATAACACGAGCAAAGTTATTGAATATCGCCAACTTCGCCTAATGGAGAGTTGGAAAACAACATTTAAAATATTTCATAGCTCTCCAATTCAATACCCAGGTGTTCTGCCGTATGAAATTGGATTGTGTTCTACGCTTTATAAGACATGCAGCACTTTTGGTAAACAAGAAAAGAAATGATATCTCATTACACTTTAACTGTTACCTCGAATGTTCGATAAAAGCTTTAAAGGAACACTATAGTCAATTCTTGTTTTTGAAAAATATCGTTTTCTTTCTATTGTAGTTGTCGCGCACAGAGAGTTTCCGATATGATTGGAAAAGTTTTATCTTTACATGCGTTGGAATTCCAAGCAAATAATATTTACTACTTTAAGAGATGATGTTTACAATTTTTTATGTTATATTTATTTCGAAATGAGGACCTCTCCTAAAATAGTAACACTAATTATTTTATCTGCAGTAACATGTATAGGTAGAGTTAACAGTCCAGTAAGTGACCGGTATCCAATGAATGACCATTACAGGCTATTTTAAAGAATTTAAAAAACATTGAAAATAAACCGTTATATTGCGTGATCCATTGCAATCTTCGTCTTTTATGCTCTACAGTGTGACAAATAATTATTTATACTAATGTTATTATAGTAAAATGAATATGTTTCACGTATATTTCTAGGAAATTGACAAATTTGATAGTTTTGGAATATTAGGAATATTTCTCAATTATATTTGAGATCTGGTCAACTACTGGTAACATAATAATTTATTTTGCTTTTGAATGACAGATGTGGTCATTTACTTGGATAGACAAGAATCCTGAAAATGTATCGTAAATGCATAATTTCTAATATTATTGTTTTTGATAATAACATTTTTTGATTACTAATATTGACCAGTTGCATTTCTGTTTGACAAGATAAAACTAAAATACGGTCATTTATTAGGTTCACTGTCCAATGAATGACCATAACATGATTTGTATGTACTAGTATCGTGAATGATAAAAAAAAAACTGAAATAAAATTAGGCAATAAACACTTTTCAATGAATATGTACACTTATGTACGTTGAATTGAAACGAAATTTTAACAAATGTATAAAAATAGGAATTAAAAGTACTAAGTGTTTCATTACAGATACAAAGAGACCGTATGAAAGGTTTAAATATACGATTGAAGATTTGAAAAATGCAATAACAGCAGTTCAAGAAAAGAGAATGAGTGCTAATAAAGCAAGTAGACACAATAATATTCGCAAATGAACACTTACATATACACAACCTTCATGGAAAAAATTCTGTCGAATTTCGGAAAATGGACCTTTCGACCGTTCTTCTTCCTGGCACAGATAGATTAGAAAATTGGATCTTACAATAGGCGAAAATTGGTTTTCCCGTGCACTCTGACGAGATCAAAGATGTAGTTCAGCTGTTGCAAGAAACGAATAGAGAAACCTCTTTTTTAAATAATAAACCAGGAGATAAATGGTTGAAATTATTTTTACAAGGAAAGCCCGCAATAAGCAAAAGAAATGCAGAGATTATTTCAAAAACTTGTGCTAGTGTTACGGAGCAAGATATTAGAACCCGATTCAGTGACTTACATCATTATACAGAAGAGGAAAATGCTTTAGGTATATTCAAGGATGGAAACCGTATTTATAATGCGGATGAAACAGAATTCCATGCCCTAAAGCAGGTAAATTCCTTGGTCCAAAACATTACAAAAACTCGTACATTATAGCGGTAGGCAAAGATAAACAACGTAAGAGTATTTGGACTAGGTACATATCTTTGAAAAGTTACCGAAGATATAGAAATGAAATTGTTGAATATTTCAATCTAAGTTGAATATTAACGTGGAACCGGATTACATAGATATGTCATTGTCACAGAACTGGACAGTTGGTGGATAGTAAACAATCGATTAGAATTAGCTTTACAAAACACAATTATAAGCAGTTAATACTGAAGAATAGTCCCAAGACTAAAGGCGACAAAACATTCTTCTTTGAAGATCTGACTCATGAGAGATTCAAATTACTTAAAGCAGCAAAAAAGAAATTCGACAGTAAAAACGTTTGGTCAGCCAATGGAATCATCAACATTAGAAATGGATCTAAGAAGTTAAAATCATGTTGGACTTCCAAAAACTGGAATGTGAGGCAATCAAAATAATGTCCGATAATAACTGAAGCGTGTTTGTGAGATAGGGAACCGAGTGCCAGATGTCCAATGTTAAGTACACCACTATTATTATGTGTCCAATTACAGTTTGATATTCTTAATTATCTATAATGAGTATAACTCAGTTAATATAATTATCTTATTTTCTTGATTTTTTCCAGTTCTATGTCAATTAAAACATTATTAATTCGATTAAAGATCAATTTATTCTAGAACCTTTACAATTTATTGGTTTTCGTTACAATTTTGTCAGTGGAATAAAATTGACATATAATTCGTGTCAAATAATAAACAACTAGCACTACATGTCTTTCAACAAAATTATCTATAGACAAAGAAATTCAGTGATATATAGGATTATGTTTACAATATGGTGGACAATTTAAGTGTGAAATGTAACTATATAATCATAAGAATAATGATCCTTATGTCAATGTAATATTTTTTGTCACGGTCTAACAATTCTGTTCAACAACTAGGGAAAAACATGGTAAACAACCCTACTCAAGAGCTTAATTTGATAAAATTCAGCCGTGATTATTTTTTTATGTATATCATTTCATATATTAATCTCCTTTTGCAACTATTTTCTTTTTTTTTAAATCTTCACATTTTCAAAATCAAATTTATGTCGTAATTCTTTATAATGCTTAGACAAAGCAGTTGCCGCCGTTATGTTATGCGTTATAGTGTATTGATGATTATAAAGTCCTTTTTGTAAATATTGTCTAGTTTGACCTACGTAACACAGTCTCTTCATTCTAATTTATATACAACATTACCTTGATTATCTTTTATAACTTTGGTTTTTAAATTTATAAATAACTAAAGGATATCGAAGGCTTCCACGGCCCGAGTCTCTACCATGACGGTAGCCGTGTGTTGACCCTGTCATGGTTAGTAAAATGTATACAGTGCAAATACAAATAATGCACAAGAGATACAATAAAACGCTCGACGTATATGTAAGTACATACAATACACGTAGAATAACCGTAGCAAAGTGCTGGAAACTGGAATATGGTAATATCGTCGAAAGCTTCGTTTCATCATTTAACCGGCAAAACATACATATTAACCTTACTTGCTTAGATGCTCCAATACACTACACGTAATATTATTGAAAACATATATTAAATACAAATCAAATAATTCAGGTAGATAAGACTAACAGTACAGGCGACATGTTTTCTAATGTTTACCGTTGATATTGGTGTATTTGTACTACAGTTCAAAAACATAAATACGTTTTGATATACAAATAAGTAAAATAATACAGATAGCGTTTACCGATTTGAATACATAGTTACAAAGTTATTATTAACAATGAAATGACGTTATTAATAATAACTAACAATCAGCCTTCGTTATTCATATTTTTTTTACTTCAAACTATGGTTTGATATATAGTTGTGAACAAGTCTGTCTCTTATAAAGCAAACTAAACATGTAAATAATCTGAAACAAAAAGCAAGAGCATTTATTAACAAACCGTCAGCATTCTACGTAACGAAAGCCTTCAAAATTTTAATTAGGGTAACGCAAGTACTATGTAAATACATATTTTTCGTTCATGTATTCAATTATCACCTCACTATGTCGAATCTTTTATCAAGATATCGACATAAAAAGAGTAAATAATTAATGTATACACCTAATCGATTTTTTCTCACTTCTGTGCAACCTTACATGTACACATATCCATATATCCGACAGCTACCCCCTTTCTCTATTTTATCCAGCAAAGCCATTCAATCAGAGGCATTTTCTTTCCGAAGCTGACGGCTCTATTCGTTTATCTGTTCACCGAAGCGGGCGCTTCCGGGAAGAACCTGAGGGGAACTAATTGCGTAGAAAGCTTTCACAGAGGAGCGGGAGAGTTTTTAAGGCAGCTTCTTTTTGAGCTTAATATGATAACTTAATCAGGGCATTTCGTCTTACCCTACTCTGTCTTTTTTGAACGTCTACCAGTCGTTTATCGATTATGCTATCCGCTGTCTCCTTTATTTCGTTCTCAGTACATATTCCTAGCTCTGAAGCGGAAATAGAGATAAGTTCTCAAAGCGATATGCGTCTAGTATTCTAGTACGATATTATTATATACTGTTGTTTAAATTGTCCAAAATACCTAAAACTAATTTTTCCTTTTATCTATAAGAACTGCCATATTAGTTCAATGATTTAATTCAAAAGTGCACAGCTAATGCAAACCAATTAACGTAATATAAAACGATTCTTATTTTTCTCGTAAATAATTCACTAACACTTACTCTTATCCAACTTTGATCTTAATGTACATATGTCACCGCAATTTCCAATGCCCATTCGTAGATTAAGCTTATTAAATAATACGCACGTCAATTTATTTATTACATTTATCTACTGCACCAAACTACTTCTCAGGCGTAAACGTCATATCTTTTCTATCTGTTCTATTCACAACTTTTTGTCCAGATACACTTGGAAATTAACTAAATTTAAGATAACAATACATTCATGTTATAACTAAGAATACGTTGAAAAATGTGCTATTAATAAAAATAATAAAATCGACCCTCAATCCTTACACCGTGGGTTAAAAATCCAGTAAACGCTCTTATCACTAATCTCAGTACCTATTGTTAACAACATTCTTTACAATAGCATACAATTGAAAGGAAAGGGAGTTAAATAAGTGTTTGACCAATATAGCTATTCTAATTTTTTGTCATTTACAGGAGTACTTGCTAGTGCTTCTTTGTCAATGAACTATTTCGGGTAATGGGTCATGTCACATTGCGAATACAAGTGGAATAAGAAAACTACACAGCCCCACACTTGTTGCACTATGCGTTCATACAAATTGTCTAGCCGCCCGAAAATTTCGGATGAGCCAACAACTTAGTATATGTATATGTAAAGCTTTAGCGATTATTTTTTCCTAAAAATATGTGTCGGAAACATCGTTTAGAGTATATAAATTGTTGCGAAAAATTCGATTCAATAGAATTTGCAAGTTTTACAAAATTTTAGGTAGTACGAAGAAATAGAACCTACTGCAGTCATTGATTTCAAAATTCTACAAAAACGATAGATTATTCTATATATATTCCGATTATATTATTATACTCAATATTCGTCGATACTATTCGGTATCACGTTGGTACTTTTAAAAATCTGCAGCATTACCTAGAGACGCCGATTGGAAAAATGCAACTACCTGCGGAAATTTTTATATCTTTACTTTCTTATTTTCTTCATTAATTCTTACTAAAATTGTCCTAAACACACTTGATTCTTGTTGTTTTGAATCGTTATTTAAGCTATTCCAATCTGTGAAAAGTGTGAAATTGTTAGAGGAATGTAATCAAATTGTTTGCGGTTTTCACTGGCAAGTGCTTAGGTACAAGTGCAGAAAACGAATTCACCTTTCAATCAACATCAAAAAAAAATTAAGCAATTGCTTGCAATATCCGCTATTATTCAAGGTGTCCCAGCAATAAAAGGACGGAGTAGTAAATATGTAATGTCCGAACAGGATCAGACAAAAATCTATCACAATATGGAAGATATGAAAAATTTATAAATTTATTAATTTTCGAACACAATTTTTATTTTAGAAAATTATATTACGGACCTGACTGAAAGCATGTTTATGTTCATGGAGACACTAAAGAATACAGTGCAAACAATTTATAATCCTATGTATGTAACTGCGTATTAATAAACCAACAGCCAAACTGTTGATAAGGCGGTTTGCCAACTGTAGTAGCTGCACTAATATCAATAACGCATCTAGGTGATCGATTGTTCACAGCTCGTTCGACTGTACAAAGCTGACTAAGTTTTTCGGTGACAGAGACAGAGAACAACTGCAAGGTCTTGTTTTTACAAACAATAGAAGTTATTGCCTTTAAATTTGTTGTTGGCCGGTGGTTGGCCGGTTGATCACACTGCTTGACTGGGAAACTTCTATAGATACCGTGAGTTTTTTTATCTCTGAACATTAACGTTAACATTGTTCTATGTCCAGTTTTAAGGAGGACAAGTCAATCCATTATAGACAATTGCACAATGCAAGTCAACGCATTCTTTGATAAATAAACATTGAAGTACGTCAAGATTTTATTGGAATAAATTAACAACATTATCATTTCAGTATTAAAATAGTTCAATTAAACACAATACAAGATTAATACCTACGTTCAATTTCGTAGAAAAATACTACTGTGGTTGTGAATGGCATTAGTGTAACATTCGTCGTTTTTGAATCGACCACAATCAAATGCCACATCTAATAATATGTTTAGGTTATAATACAAGTTATAATTGATTTCAGTACAGCAGAGGAGAAATTATATTAAGCCACTTTTTTTAAATTTTGAGTAAACATAATATCTGGTCTAATCGCCAGTGATTTAGTACGAAATACAATATCTTCTATCTGTATGTTATTATACATTTTAGACTTGCGATAATCCTAAAGAAAGAAGTCATTTGGCGACGGATCAGACAAGTGTTGTAACCAAGCGATTGGGCCAAATCGGCCTATCCAGCGATCTTCAAACATTTCATTAGGGAATCGTGTGATAGCGGCGGTAGATATGGTAGGGTTCTTTGATAAAAAAAATGCCAAGCGAAATTGCTAGTTGTCAGATTTAACAATATTGATAAAGAAATAAAGTTTAATATTTAATTTTTATTTCAAAAATGTACACCACAGAAGAAAAAATGATGTTTAATACTGAATGTTGCAAGAAAAGGCAAATGCACTTACGGAGTAAGCGGAATTCGCAATATCAGGTTACGCTGAAGAGATGTGACGTTTAATGTTTCCAAGTCTTCGGTATTTAGGACACTAAAAACTTGAAATACAAACCTCACAACGACACTGAGAACTGAGTTTTGCGTAATTATGTTAATCTATTAAATAAAAGTGGATACATTTTAGAAAAAATAGTTCTTACAGATGAAGAGTAATTTTCCTTGAATGCCCAAAACTATCGGTTTGTTCCTAGTTGTGAAATTTTACTCCTTGTTATCCTATTCCTTTCTTATTTCAATGAGTACTGGCCACAAATCAAGTACAACGTGCATAAGCTGTCCCACACCCCGTATAATGAGAGCGTAAATTTTTGGGCTGGAATAATAGGCACCTTTTCGGTACGTTCTTTATCGATGGCACGCTTAACACAAATAAGTTTCTGGAACTTCTTCGGTGACGTAATAGCCCAGAAATACGAAATTTAAATGTTTGAAAATGCGTGGCTCCAAATGGACGGGGTCACACCATATTCTGCCGCTACTATCACGCTATTTCTTAAAGAAATGTTTTCCGTCCCCTGATAGGTCGATTTGGTCCTGTTGCTTGGCCACCACGCTTGCCTAACTTGCCGCCAAACTTTTTTCTTTGGAATTATTTTAAGTCTAAAATTCATAAAGATGGAAAACAATTGAGCGTTATCAATAAATATTTACCATATCATTTAATGTCGAGTTATTAAGTTATAAGTATTTCAAATCAATTTTAATAATAATAAAAATAATATCGTTAAAATACTACAGACATGAATAATAATGGAAATTAAAATTAAAAGCTACGTTACTCAATAAACCTGCGCTTCCCAAGAACTACACCTAAATTAAGTACCTAAATATGTGGAAAGTTTGCATATTACTTGTTAAAATTTGACGACATATGAAATATGAGAGATTTAAACTACGTATTCGTTTTGGGTTGTGGCGCATATAATACTTTCGAAGATCGTGATACTGGTACGATAAAACAAATCAGTGCTAGGAAGTCGGGCAAGTCAAATCTGTTTGTCAGTAATTGCAATAAGAATTTAGCACTGCATTTTCTTGTCTATCAGACAACGATTCAAAACGAACTAAAGACACATACTTTGAACCACGTCCGAAGTAGTTACCAGTAATTTTATATGCCAAATCCTTAAAAATCATTTTAGTACCTTCTCAATTTCTAGTCGCTGATATAACTACATATGTATGTATATAATGTGAGTACCAGACTAAAGGGCAATATTCCAGTTTTGATTGACAGTATGTTATTAAAATTGGTGGTGAGGGACAGGTTCATACATCTCTATGAACAACAACTATGCGCTTAGCCTGCCAGCGGCAGTCCCAATAGGCAAAGCCTCTTCCTGCTGCAGATCGTAGTGCGGAGTAAAATACTCCATCCTACTCGAGGTACCACTGTGCAAGCAAAACCCTACGGTCTAGACCAGTAAAGGTCGAAAAACAATCTCTTAACCAAGCTGTCGTGTCGTGGCTAATGGTTTGCACTAGGAGTTACGGCGCCGGTCGTAAGATAACCTCTTGCGACCGTTATACCATGCCACAATGTGGCGGGGGGTCTAGCCTTAATTGGACGGACCAAGAGGCGACAACCTCAATAAAAACCTAAATCCCACGGTGGCGGACTAGGCCAAAAGGATGCGTGGCTGGATAGAAGACCAGTCCCGACTAGTCCGAACTCTGGAATACCGGGCGACCTTCTGGAGAAATAGCCTTACGTCCATGAAGGGGACACCATGGGCGCGGATCAACTTTTCCCCCATACTCGTGGGAACAACATGGAACCTACAGAAACAAGAACAACGAAACCACCCGGGGAACCTCCAGTTGAGGAAAACCCAATGGACCTAGAAGAAGGCCCGATAGGTCAAACTTCTGGTCCGCAACAAGAAAAGCGCCAGGAAGCCCTACAGGGAAGCAGCAGATCTGCAAGCCCGAAAGAAGACACAACTGCGCTACGACATGTGGCTTCAGCGATGAACCGCATGAAAATGATAAAACCCAAGCTATCCGGAGCGCAGAAACGGAAGCAGGCCATACAAGCAGCGATAGCGGCTGGGGAACCCATAAGACCCAGAAGGCAAAGAAGCAATCGCAGTAGAAGGGAAGAGGAGCCTAGTATGAGCACCAAGCAGCGTACTACTACTCCCGCCCAGAAACGAGCCAGACCGGAGGGAAGTACACCGTCTCCGACGGTGAACAAGCCCCCAAAGATACAGAAATCGGGCAGTGGCGAGACGATGAAAGTAAAACCCAGCACATCCTCACGGAGCGGTACTGGGGCAACCTTCAGCCAAGCTCTAACCTCTGTCAAGATGGCTGTAGTCTTGGACAATTATCCGGAGGAAAGACTTTCCGAGGAGCAGTCCAAGAAAGTACAGATGGCTGTCATGGGGGAAATCTGGAAGTGTGAACCAGGTGCAGCACCCAAGTTCCGAAGCAGCTATGCTGAAAAAGGAGTAGCCTACTTTACGTGTGGCAACGAGAAATCGAGGTCATGGTTGGTAGAGACTATTCCAAAGATAGACGCAGGGGAAGGCGTTGTCCTAAGAGTCGGTTTGGCAAAGGACATCGTCAAGACCGTGAAAATCGTTACCTGGATCCCGACGGAATTTCTGGGGACAACACCAACGGAGAAGATTTTCAAACTCCTAGAAACCCAGAACGAAGGGCTAAAGACGCAGGAATGGCGCGTCATTTCAAGCAAGGAGGAGCCCAAAGGGACAACTTTAGTCTTGAATATTGACGAAATCTCTTTAAAGGTGCTGAACAGTCTGGGCTTTAAACCCTATCTAGGGCTAACCCAACTCACCTTTAAAGTAATCGGGAGGCAGGAGGCAACCAAACATGCTGAGGGTAATGCAGATCATCCTTCAGCATAGTAAGGCAGCATCCGCCTCACTGTGCAAGCTGCTGGCCTCGGGCAGCATTGACATAGCTCTCATCCTGGCATCCTGGAACCCTGGCTTGTCGGGGGACGAGTAGCAGGACTCAGCGAAGCCAAAGGTAATGTAATCTACGATGTACACTCTGGCATAGCACGATCTTGTATATTTATCAAGAATAACATACAGTCACTAACACTGCAGAATTTCTGTTTCAGAGACCTTGCAGCCATAAGACTGGGAGAAGCCTATGAGGTGGCAAGAAGCTAATAATCGCTTCTGCCTACCTTCCACACGACGAACCAAGTCCCCCTCCATCGGGGGAAGTGGAGAAGCTCGTACAATACTGCGAGGATGAAAGCCTCCAGGTTATCATCGGGACGGATGCAAACGCCCACAACACCGTCTGGGGGAGCACCGACACGAACAAGAGAGGTGAGTCACTTTTAGAATTTATAATTTCAAAAAACCTCGTAGTTTTGAACCGGGGAAGTGAACCCACCTTTGTAACACAGGGAAGGACACAGGTAATTGACTTGACCATAAGTTCCCTGCATGTGAGTACACAGGTTACTAAGTGGTATGTATCTGAGGAACCCTCTCACTCAGATCATCGGTACATCTTCATGGGAATCAAATCTATTGATAAAACAGTGGAGATGTACAGAAATCCGCGAAGAACCTGCTGGCACAAGTACAGACAGGAACTGGGAAACAACATCAAACAAGTCAAACCAGAAATTAGATATCCATATGATATTGAGCTAGCCCCTGAACAACTTCAAGAGGCTATATTAAACTCATATCATACTTGCTGTCCTCAAGTGAGAAGAGGCGGCTCCAAGGTCATCAGCTGGTGGAACGAAGATCTCTCACAGTTAAGACAGAAAACTCGCAAACTGTTCAACAGAGCGAAAAAGACAGGTGAGTGGGAAAATTATAGAAAAACCCTTACTGAATACAACAAATTTTTAAAAAAGGCCTAGAAGGAATCGTGGAGGAAGTTCTGTCAGGATGTAGAAAGTACATCTGAGGCAGCAAGACTCCATAAACTTCTGGCAAAAGATCCAATTAACCCTCTGGCGACTATACAGAAACCCGCGGGAGATTTTACCAACACTGGAAAAGAAACCCTCGAAGTTTTACTTCAGAGGCACTTTCCAGACTCAGAAGAAACCAACCCTGAAAATGCGGATAACCAGCATGAACCTCAAAATCACCCACAGAAGGCGAACAGAGGCTGCTGGGAACTGGCTAGGAGGGTAATAACATACGATAGGGTAGTATGGGCTATCAATTCTTTCAAACCCTACCAATCGCCTAGTTCGGATGGAATACTCCCAGTACTTTTGCAACAAGGAGAGGTATACATAGCACCACTGCTATGCAGGATATACAGAGCCAGTCTAGCTCTAGGATATATACCGAAAATGTGGAATAGGGCGAACGTTGCCTTTATACCGAAGCCGGGAAGACCCTCGTATGCTGAGCCCAAGGCATTCCGACCCATAACCCCATCCTCATTTATACTAAACACTATGGAAAAACTGCTGGAAAAACATATTAGGGAAACCTCACTACTACAGAGGCCATTACACCCTAATCAACATGCTTACCAGTCAGGAAAATCATGTGATAGTGCCCTACACCAACTTGTATCGCGAGTAGAAGCATCTATCAACAATCAGGAGATTGCTCTAGTAGCATTCCTGGACATAGAGGGAGCATTTGATAATACTTCTTTTAAATCAATGATAAGAGCAGCCAGCAATCGTGGTGTGGAAGACACTATCTGTAAGTGGATCAAGGCCATGCTGGAAGGACGACTCATTGAAACATCGTTAGCAGGTGCAACAATGCAGGTGTCGATACGCAAGGGATGCCCCCAGGGGGAAGTTCTGTCACCCTTACTATGGGACTTTGTAATTGACGAACTGCTAGTCACCTTAAACGATGAGGGCTACTATACCCAGGGGTATGCAGATGATATTGCAATACTCATAGTGGGGAAAAATGCGAGCACTATTTCAGAACTTATGCAAGGAGCTCTGAGAAGAACAGAAGGGTGGTGTAGGCAGGAAAACCTAAAAGTTAACCCTGCGAAAGCGACACTGGTACCCTTTACGAAAAGAAGAAAGTTGGATGGCCTAAAACCACCGACACTTCACAACGAACCAGTACAATTCAGTCAGGAAACAAAGTTTTTAGGATTGGTCCTTGACTCGAAGTTAACATGGAATCAACATCTTGAACAGATGATGGACAAGTGCAAACGAGCACTAATGACCACTCGAAGGACAATTGGGAAAACATGGGGATTAAAACCACGCATGATGCACTGGCTGTACACTGCAGTGGTAAGACCTATGCTAACCTATGGTTGCCTGACTTGGTGGACTAAAGTTACACAGAAGCAAGCGATTGCAAAACTCGCAAAGATTCAGAGGTTACCTTGCCTGTGTATCACTGGTGCAGCAAAAAGCACGCCAACAGCTGCTATGGAGACCATGTTAAACCTTTACCCCTTGGACATTTACATAAGGGGGGAGGCAAGAATAGGGGCACATAGACTGAAATGCTGTGGAAACTGGAGAACCCAGAATACTTCGGGGCATGCCAGAATAACCACTGAGATAACAAACCCTATTTTTGAAATGGGCAGTGATACAATGATTCCCAAACTCTCGTTTGATAAACCATTCAAGGTTGTCCTAGATTGGGATCACTGGAGTGAAAAGCAGAAACCTGGAATCAGAACCCAGATCTGGTACGCAGATCGGTCAAAGAGAAAGACAGGTTCTGAGGTATATATGGGGAAACCCTAAATCATAAAGAATACATGATATTAGGGCAATATACCACCGTGCAACAAACGGAAATACTAGCAGAAGAGATATGTGCCCGCAGGGCATTGGATAACCAACCAAAGGGTCAGCTGATACATATCCTATCGGACAGTCAGGCGGCCCTAAAAACTCTAGCAGCCTATCAGATAACCTCAAAGCTAGCTTGGGACTGTCTGGAAACCCTAAAAACTCTGGCAAAACACAACAAAGTCACTTTGGTGTGGGTACCGGGCCATAAGGGCATACCAGGCAATGAAGTCGCAAATAAGCTCGCAAGAAGAGGCTCTGCAACTCAATTCACTGGACCGGAACCGGGTCTGGCGATACCTAAGACTGCAATACGTGGTGCAGTAACTGAGTGGATTACAAAAGCACACCAGATACACTGGAACAACGTTGAAAGGCAGTTACACAGCAAACGGATGATGAGGCAGCCATCCCAGCAGTTAGCAGCGGATGTGCTGGCTTTTAACCGAGTACAGCTTAGAACAGTGACGAGCTTGTTAACAGGACACGGCTATCTAAGGGAATATCTGCATAGAATCCGAATCTTTAAAGATGAACCTATCTGCAGATTATGCAATGAGGAGGAGGAAACAGCCTACCACATTGTATTTGAATGCGCTGCGTTGGTACAACGGAGACAGTCACTTTTGGAACAAACTAACCAACCAACGTGTCTACCGGAAAGAGATTTACCACACAGGCTATTAAACCTAGTAAAGGTGACAAACCTGTTTTTGTAAAGAAATTCACTAGGTACGGAATAATGCAATAGGCCTTAGGCCGCGGTGTTAAGGGGATGACACGAAACCTGATCCGTACCCAGTGCGCCAATCAATCAATCAAACAATGTTATTAAAATTACAATATCTTATGACAAATTCGAGAGGTTTCTAAAGGCTGACAGACACAAGTAGAGATATCTTCCGAGAAGGTTAAGCGAGACTCAAATAACAACCCTCAATCATACACCTTGTATTTTCTGGGAATCAGAGTAACATTTATTGCCTAGGGAAATTTCGTAACCGTAGAAAATTTGTATTGTATTGTATAGGATATTACTTTCATTTAATGATACTTTATTTAACGAATACCACTCTAATATTAAGGTAAATTGGTCTGTAGGTTAATACTATTTGGGCTGATATCGATAGTTCTATAAAATTTTAAATCAACGGCATATTCCAAGATGTTGCATCCAAGTTTCTCAAGTACGTCATTTATAAAGATATTAAAGAGTAATGGGTTAAGGTTGGATCCTTGAGGTACACCAGAAGTCATTCTAAAGGTTAAATCTAAATGAAATACCGTTGTATATAACGTAGCTTTTCTGTTGCTAATATATGATGACATAAACTTCACAAGCGATAGACAAAATCCGATGGCATCCAACTTATGTCAAAGTATGTTGCAAGCTATATTGTCAAAAGCTTTTGTAATGTCACTATAAATTACATCCATCTGCGTACTTTTTTCTACTACGTTACTGCGTCATATTTAAAATATTTGTTATCTTACTTTGCTGATACAAAATTTAGCTAGATACTTATAGGTCTATAGTTAAACATATTTTGGCGTTCACCGTTCTTGAATGCAATGACTACCCGCCGTAAGGTCCGTACCCAATTTACCAGCACTGCAGATCACATCTTCTGTTATTGAGTTTATCTAAAATGATCAACATGAAGTAGACAAAAATGACGCAATGGTAGCGCTCGTTTAGTAAATTTCAGAAAAGTATTGAGCAAACTTTTCAATTATATCTGATGGCTGTGTAACCTGTTTGTTAAATATCCTTTAACATGGAATTTGCCGCCTCAGTTTGATAATTGTGGATTTGTCGTAACCTTTTAAATTCATCCAAGTAATATCCGCGTGCCGTGACTTATTAACGTGAAAATGTGTGATTCATCACATTTGATTTGTTCGTGATTTGGTTATTTAAATTGTTACATATTAAACACAAAAAATACCTACAATAGGCGCCCATGGTCTATTATTGGAATCACCCTAACGAGAGTACAATGAAACAGCATCAAGCATTGGCCTCAGATCACGTGATTTCGGTTGTAACCAAAAAACCTCATCGGCGAAGCTTGGCATGCAAAACCTGATTTCATAGTACCTCTCTTGATCTTTACGTTCACAATACTCCACGGACTGCGCTATATAAGCCTCATGCCCTGTAAAGGTAAAGGTCAGTTGTACACAGTACATCATAGTACAACACATATAATAAATATATTATATATACTAAATACTTAATAATTTGACAATTGAATTACACAACGTTACCCCTTTTATTACAGTAAATGTATCAGACTAATGGTTCTGATAGATTTACAACATAAGTAGATTAGTATCAACTAACTAACGCCCATGAGTAAATTGAATCGAAAAGGATAATTGACTATACAAGCACTTTCGCTTAAATTTATAACAGTATTTATTTTCCAATACACTCTGGTTTTCTATGAAATGTCAATTTTAATGTTACGTAAAATATGAAGTAAAAATATAAGATATAGAAATCACAGTCAGCAGCATATTTAAAACAACCATTCGTCTAAATATAGATTACAGACCGTTGATTCTCTACATTCATGGGTGGCAAAAAGAGTACGTGCTAGATTATGTTATATGTACATAGTTGCAAATTAATGAAAACTTAATAATATGAAATAGAAAGTGGCAACATTTTGTTATTTCCTTTCACCATTCTTAGCAAAATAATTTAAAGTTTTAATAAAAGCAGCATTTCTATTCACTGATCGACAACGTTTTTGCCACACGGATGCTGTATGCTAATTGCACGAATACCCCCTCGCGAGTTTTAAAAGGAAAGCCTATCGTGAAATACCTAATTAGTCCAAGATATCCAGAAAAGCATATAGATTATAAATACGTTCGCGAACTTGTACAAAAATTAGAAGCAACTGAATCAGTAGTGAACAAGAAAAAGCGTGCAAATAGAATAGTAGATGAACTGGTGGAGATCGAAGTAATTGGAAATTCTACTATAAAGTCAACCAGCTCTTTCCGTCAAGTTATAGCATGGTCTGGACTTTCTTACTCGTCGGTACTCATCATTCTCGGTCATTTTCTAAAAATAACCCTATGTAAAATAACATATTTGATATAAAGGAAGTTGAAGTTGGTAAATCAGTGTTTGTGAGTCGTTTAGTATACCAGGCACGCAGTATATAGTTGTGCTATTTATTTAATAGATAATGAATTAATTATTTATGCTATTGACAAATTGACTGCAATAATTGTTTACCTGTTATTAGATGGAAACTGCAGATTATATCTATCTTATTTTGTTTCAACATAACACATGAAAAGGGCATTGCATAAATTATATAATTATATATTAATTGCATAGCAGACTGCGCTAAAGGACAATATTATGTGGAAAATAGAAACAAAAATAATCAATATTATATTACAACACAATACAATCTAATTTAGTTTTAGTTGCATTGTTTTACTGCGTTTTTCTTTCTAGGTTCATAGAGATAATGGCCCTGTTGTAACAAGTCTGTTGTTTGTGTTTTGAAACAAAACACATTTTTATTAACGTTTGATATATTTTTGTCCTTTTTGTTCCATGCGAACTGAATATCGATCTATAACAAAAGTTCTATAGCAAAAGTTGGTACATCAATAATGTTAAAGGAAGAATGAGGGATGTTTAAGATTGTTGTATTTTTTTATTGTTTTTTCTGCGTGCATAAATTATAATGCTTTACTAACAAAAACAATTATACAGGGTGTTTAAAAAAGATGCGGCAATATTAAAGGGGGTGATTGCCCAGGTCATTTTATACAAAAAGGTTCCTATAAACATAGGTCCGCAAACGCTTCGTTACCGATCTACAGCGTGTCCATAAATGTAGTGCATCTCGGCATTCGTATAGCGATTCATGATAAGGACCTTTAACAAATTCGACACCTACAAAATTATTAATCACGAGACTCGTTCAATATGTCATTCAATATGTCAGTGAATAAAACAGGACTGTTTAAAAATATTTTTGTACGAATGATAAATGGATATGTCCTAAAATGTTTTTTTACTAAAAAACGGTACGTCGTACGATAAAAAATTAAGAGAGCTTTTTTCTTCACAATTAAACAAAGAATAAAAACATATTTTTATCTTTAGAGAAATCAGGGGCGTCCTTTTTTTCTTGAAAACGACTAAAACACCGTGTTTTTTTCAAAGTATGCGTCTCCCACAGCTATTAACGCGCCTAAAATTTATTTATGATATCTCAAGTCGTTTTGGATAAATCTAATTTTTACTGTTTTTTTTAATTAAACTTCAACACGCTGTAGATCTGTAACGGTTTACGGACCTATGTTTATACGAACTTTTTTGTATAAAATGACCTGGGTAATCACCCCCTTTAATATTGCCGCATCTTTTTTAAACACCCTGTATACAGGCTGGCGCACCACATTCCCGTCGGCTTATATACGAGAAACGGTAAAGTATTTTAAAAATCTTTTTACTAAGAGTTGTGTAGGTTCATTAGGAGCACATTTTAAAATTATTTGGAAATATACAGGGTGATCCAAAAAAAGTTGCGTACCAAAGTTATGAAAATTTAAATGGAACAGCCTGTATATTCGTGCATATTTTGATACTGTAGGGTTAATAAAGGCTACTTACTGTTATATTCCCTATACCTAACTCAGCCGGCTTTCGAGATATTTTAATATTTTTGAAAATGTAGATAAAAATTTACGAGGCATTTCTGTTTTATATGATTAAGCTAAATATTTTAAATTGTGTCTATTGTTTATTCAAAGGATTAAACTCTATAACTAATTAAAGTTGATATCTAGAAATTATGTAGGGTATTTAAAAACAAGATTTCTCTTTGTTGAATGTTATAGGCAAATAATTCTCACATTTAGATTCTAATTTCAATTGTTTTTAAAACTGTACTAGGGTTCCCTATACCCATCTCTTCTAGTTTTTTAGTAATTTATAGTTTTTGATTTTAAACATTAATTTGCTACCATTTAATTATTACTCCAAATCGCTAATAGCTATTAAACTAATTGTTTGATTGGTTTTGTTTCATAATAATGAAAAGGGCTCTTAACTAAGTAAATAAAACTTTATTAAACAAATAACATTAAAACTGTGCTAGGGTTTCCTATACCCATCTTTTCTAGTTTTGTGTAATCTAGGATCCAAAAGTAGGCTCTGACGTTGTTATCATTTCTTCAGGCAAATAAATTGTACATTTTGGTTAAACTATCATCGTTCTTCGACGAGGTTGAAATATTTTCAATAATTAAAATGAGAACGTACTCTCAAAACGCAAAAGTTGATATGATTGTAGTAATCGGAGCGTGTGACGGAAATTGCTTGCTAGCATCAAGAGTTTATGCTCAAAAATATCCTAACAGGCGTCATCCTGACAGGCGGTCATTAGAAAATTTATTGCAAGTTCTCCGAAAAACAGGAAGCGTGAGTATAAGAAACCATAAGGGCAAAGACCTGTTACGGGCAATGCCCAAAATGAGTTTGTTGTTATCGCCTCTCTGGTAGAAAATCCACATACAAGTGAACGTAAAATAGGTGAAAACATTGGAATCAGCAGGCGAAGCGTTTGAAGAATTACGAAAAAAACACAATTTTTTCCCGTATCGTATTCAATTACACCAAGAACTTTTGGAGCCAGATTACGATCGACGACTCGACTTTTGTTTATGGGTTCTAGAAAGACTTAGTGATGACGAAAATTTCTTCGATTTTGTTCTTTTCTCGGATGATTATCATTCCACAATAATGGATCAGTTAATAGTCACAATTTTCATTACTACAGTGACGAAAATCCCCATCTTTTTAGAACTAGCGACAGGCAACATAGATGACGTGTCAATGTGTGGGGTGGAATAATTGGAACGCTGGTGATACGTTCTTTCTTTTTTGATGGCCTCTTAAATGGCGCCATGTTTCTTCGACTTTTAAGAGAACATTTGCCTTTACTTTTGGAAGATGTACCACTTGATATTAGACAGAAAATGTGGTTACAATTAGATGGTGCGCCAGCACATTTTCATATTGACGTTAGAAATTAATTGGATAGGCAATATCCCAATAAGTTAATTGGACGCGCGGCCCTCAGCATTGGCCAGCAAGATCCGCAGACCTAAGCCTCCTGGAGGTATATTAAAGATAGAGTGTACGGTATACCACCAAGTACACCTGACTTTATGAGAGAACGAACAGCGTTTCGTTCTATAGCACCAAAAATTTTAACAAAAGTGAACCAGTCTTTTCAAGAGAAATTTCGTTTATGCATTAAAACTGATGGACATCATTTCGAGCATTTGTTAAAATACTAGTTTTTTTACTGTTTAATGTGATTTGTTTAATAAAGTTTTATTTACTTAGTTAAGAGGTTTTTTTATGATTGTGAAACGAAACCAATCAAACGATTAGTTTAATAGGTATTTAGCCATTTGATTCCATCAAAACCTACTTTTGAGAATTAAATGGTAGGAAATTAATGTTTAGAATCAAAAACTATAAATTACTAAAAAACTAGAAGAGATGGGTATAGGGAACCTTAGTACAGTTTTAAAAACAATTGAAATTAAAATCTAAATGTGGTCATAAATACAGGGTGTACAGTGCTCGCATAGTTTAAAATTACATTGAGGCTGTTTGAATAAACACCACGAACTGGCCAGCAAGAAGTCCAGATCTCAATCCAATACAGCATGACTAGGACATGCTTAGTAGACGCCTACAAGGTTATCTAAACCATGCCAACAAACTGGAAGAGGTGGAGCGCCGCCTGGTTAAAATATGGAATGGATTGGAACAGAGTAACATAAGCTCGCTTATTTTGAGTATGAGTCACTGATGTGAAGCTATTATTAGAAGCAGAGGAGAAAATACTCGATAATAAGGTGTTTTTATTAAAAATTTCGCTAATTAAGATTTTCGATTTTTTCCATTTTTCATTAATTTTCACTGTCGCTTAATTTGTAAAGGCTAATTTAGTAAGAGGTTATCCAAAGTTGTGCCTTAATTTCGTGGAGCAGTGTATTTTATTATTTACAAAATTATTTGATTTTTAAATATAGTCGCGGCATTATCACATTTCCTTCTATTCTAGCTGTCAAGTACTAATAGCTACTATATGAAAGTTATGTTAATTGTTGTTGCAAATAAATTGAGTTTTATTATTATTTAAAGTTTGTTATATTATAACTGTTTCACAAACGAAAATCTGCTAACAGAGGTAAGGTAACATTTTTAACCAATGGAATCCCAAAAACTATGTTTAGCTACTCGACGACTAAGTAACAAAAAACGAAAGCAATTCGGTAAGATCACATACTTAGTAAATTGACTATTTTCATAACGCAATAATTAATTAAATACACTGCACCATTCTATAGGGCAATCAGAGCATCCAAAAATACAAGTAGTCAATCCGACGCAATTTCGGTAGATGTAATTCCTACAAGGTATGATCATAAGTTTACTTAATATTCACAAATTCTCTATGTAGATAATGACCGACCCATTTTATTTATAACAATAGTGTATACTTTTATTTATTGTATTATATTGTATATGTTTTGCAATGATTCACACAAAATTCTGTTTCCTTTGAAATGCGGGTTTATATTGCTAAAACATCACTAGTTCAGATATGATTAATACTTCATATGTATGTATATCTGCAGTCTTGATGGTTTTGTAAAGCGTTATTTCACTAGAAAAATTACGACTTCTGTTAATCACAAGGTTGGAGAAGTGTTTATTCCGATCGCACTACATACTATGTAAGTACATACATACAATAAGTTTACGCTTACAAATCATAGATATGGTATATTCAGTTGAAAACATGTTTCTTGAGCTACATCGCCTCACTTGTTTTATTTTTTGGTAATGGTATTTAGTCTGCTAAATTTCTATGCATAATTTAAGTCCAGAAACATTTTGTTTATGCAGTGCATCCTGTTTTGGACAAGATAATGTACAACCAAGTACACAGCTTACTGACCTCGATGTAGATGGCCATTGTTTAAATAATGTGTCTGTTGATGATACTTCTTCGTTACATATTCAGGAAACGACTGTCACATCTGACCATACAAGTTATTCCTAACTTCCAGAAACAAACGGAACAAACACCAAGTGATGAATACACTTATAATTGCTATATGTCTTCTTTATACAACATACTTTTAGACTAGTAATGGATGGTCGAAGAAAAGTGGACATACATTCCTTCTTTAAACAAATAATGCAAGGAGGAAACCATAAGCCATTTGGTTGTTCTATTGTACATATGGAAGTGATAAGAAGAACAGAGAAAAGAACTGGCCTGCACATATATTCTGAAGTGCCGTATGTGCAACGTTACACAGAGCATCTCTACACAGAACCCTAATGCAGATGAAATAGATATCAATAAAGCAGTAAGTTTAGGTATCATATCCAGTGGTATAGGATGTTCACAGTGCCATGAGTTGTTCTCATCTATAAATGCTCCATTTATGTCAGAAAAAACCTTTCTCATTCTGCAAGAGCAATTGGGAGATTTTATTGATGAAACAGCTTTAAAAGTGATGGAAGAAGCAGACAGAGAAGAGCCTGAACTTGCAAGAGAGAAAGGGGATGTAGTCAGTGATGGAACACCTTGTATAACAGTCATTGCAAATGGAGCGTAGTCTAAGAGATCTTATAATGTGAATTATAATGCCGCTTCGAGAGTTGTATATTACATGTCATAGTTTTGTCGGTTGTCACACTTTGTTTCTGTAGGCCTGTATTATTGGACAAAGAACCAGAAAATTATTATATTTAAGAATACGAAATTTGCGCAAAAGCAGAGAAAAAAGCATCTAAACCCGAACACTGTTGTTACAAGAATTGGACAGGAACATCCACTGCCATGGAAAGTGACATTATTGTTGTCGGATTTTAAAATAATATACGGATGCATGGAATAAAATATACTAAATTAGTTGGAGACGGTGATACCAGTGTTCATAAGTTTTGTGTGTTATTAGCAAAACTATACGGCAATATGATAATAGAAGAAATAGAGTGCAGAAATCATCTTTACAGAAATGTGCCTTCTAAATTGCGAGAATTATCAAGTACGGCCTAGTTTATTTTCTTCGTGTTTTAATATACATATTTCTTTTTTAAGACAAAACACGAAGTTAAAAAAATATTGCTGTCCCATTCACATTACAGAGAGTCTTGGTAGCTGCCATTCAGCAATTGTGCGGCCTTATTAAAAAGGGAACTGCATATAGGGCAAACCAGAATGTAGATTTGACAGTAAAAATTGCTTCTCTCAAAAGTTATATTTTAAATAGTCCTCACCATATCTTTGGCGATTATAACGTGTAATCCCAAACAAAATGAAAAGAATGTCATTGGTGATATGAAAAACTGCGGGTCATATGATGATATTATTCCATGTGTTCATACGCTAATTAATAATTCTAGCAGTCAGTTACTCAATATGGACAATAATGACGCCGAACATTATAATACTGAAGTTTGTAAATTTGTTAGGGGAAAACGAATTAATTTCACACAACGCAGATCATATCAAAGTCGTTGTGAAACCGCTGCCATTTCATTTAATAGTAAAGGCTACTACCAAGCTGTCATGCATAACTCTTCGACATCTAACTGTTCCCTTAAATCGTTCAAAAAAAGTATTTTGAAAGGAAAATAATTATGCAAACTGCGAAAACGTAATGATCTCTTCCGAAGGCGGAAACAGAAACAGCTGGGGCAGATAGTGACTATGGTCGTGCTACATATTCATCTGATATCCAAGATATGAAAGATAATAATCTGAAAGCCGAAAAAACGGAATATTTAAGTAGATTATTAAAAACCATACAAGGGGACAGGCCTCTAATCCGAAGTAGATCGAAGAACGAGCGTTTCGATTGACCGCATCAAACTTTGGCAGTATTTGCAAAATGAGAAATACTACATCAAGGGCAAAAGAGGTAGAACAGTTATTGTGTAACAATTTTTTGGGAACTCTTCAATGCTGAATGGCGCTCAAAATGAAACATTGGCGATAAAGCAGTTTGAAAAGGTGATTGAAACTTCTGTTGAAACTTGCCGATTATCTATCCATCTTACTTTTGGATATCTCGGTGCATCCCCAGATGGCTTAATTGGAATTGATGAATTAGTAGAAATAAAATGTCCAGCACATTCAAAATTACTCAATGCAATTGATGCAATCACACAAAAAGTAATTAAACAAAACCACAATTATTATTACCAAGTTCAAGGACAATTAGAAATAACAAATCGCGAATTTTGTTTTTTTTTTGTTTTTTTCCCATAAAAAAAGAGGGTTTACGAATTCGAAACCCACCTCACTAGCAACACACGGACAAAATGATTCGGGGTATAAATGTAGTTGATTGCATTTAGAGACTATCCTATTCTAACTACAAAGTTGATTAGCGTATCATTATTATTAGAAATATCTGTCCATATCATCGTACTCAACCAACCATTTGTTTGCGCTTCTATACTGTCTTTCGGTACGTAAAACTATGACTTTCTCCCTGGAAACTTCCAACGAATGCAAGTTTTGTGTGCAATTTATACAGTAATTATGCATTTCGGATGTTTATGGATTAAGGTATACTAAATACTTGTTATTTTTATCTTTTTTTTACTCGTATTAGGGTTTCGTACACAATACGCACAATCGGTAGTTTTAATAACTTAATGTCAAGATATATGAAAGGAAATCCCACAAAAACACATTACATAACGAATCGCATAGGATGATATACATATGTAATGAATATAAGGATATAAAATCCTATAAATTTTAACACCTACATTACTATTGGTAAATTCTCAATGTGTTTCAGTTATAGCGCGTAATTTAAATATTTTTAGATTTTGTTCGTATACATTTAGTATACCCTTTTCTAATTTTGAAATAGTTTTTGCTTTTTAGTTGAAGTACTTTGTAAGGTCTTTAATAAAGATTAGGTTTTTTACAACGCGTTAGCTCTGGTTCGAATGTGTATACATATGTAGTACCGAAATTAATTTTTATACTACATTTTTCTACTACCTCTATGTATATGTATGTATACAGGGTGGGGCACCACATTCCCGTCGGTTTATATACGAGAAACGGTAAAGTATTTTAAAAATCTTTTTACTAAAGGTTGTGTAGGTTCATTAGGAGCACATTTTAAAATTATTTGGAAATATACAGGCTGATCCAAAAAAAAGTTGCGTACCAAAGTTATGAAAATTTAAATGGAACACCCTGTATATTCGTGCATATTTTGATACTGTAGGGTAAATAAAGGCTACTTACTGTTATATTCCCTATACCTAACTCAACCGGTTTTCGAGATATTTTAATATTTTTGAAAATGTAGATAAAAATTTAAGGGGCATTTCTGTTTTGCATGATTGAGCTAAATATTTTAAATCGTGTTTATTGTTTATTCAAAGGATTAAACTTTATAACTAATTAAAGTTGATATCTAGAAATTATGTAGAGTGTTTAAAAACCAGATTTCTTTTTGGCTGAATGTTATAGGCAAGTAATTCTCTTATGTTAAATGGAACACCCTGTATTTATGACCACATTTAGATTCTAATTTCAATTGTTTTTAAAACTGTACTAGGGTTCCCTATACCCATCTCTTCTAGTTTTTTAGTAATTTATAGTTTTTGATTCTAAACATTAATTTCCTACCATTTAATTCTCAAAAGACGGAAATTGCTTGCTAGCATCAAGAGTTTATGCTCAAAAATATCTTAACAGCCGTCATCCTGACAAGCGGTCATTAGAAAATTTATTGCAAGTTCTCCGAAAAACAGGAAGCGTGAGTTATAAGAAACCAGAAGGGCAGAGACCTGTTACGGGCAATGCACAAAATGAGTTTGTTGTTATCGCCTCTCTGGTAGAAATTCCACATAGGTACAAGTCAACGTAAAATAGGTGAAAACATTGGAATCAGGAGGCGAAGCGTTTGAAGAATTACGAAAAAAACACAATTTTTTCCCGTATCGTATTCAATTACACCAGGAACTTTTGGAGCCAGATTACGATCGACGAGTCGACTTTTGTTTGTGGGTTCTAGAAAGACTTAGTGATGACGAAAATTTCTTCGATTTTGTTCTTTTCTCGGATGAGTTGTCATTCCACAATAATGGACTAGTTAATACTCACAATTTTTATTTCTACAGTGACGAAAATCCCCATCTTTTTAGAACTAGCGACAGGCAACATAGACGACGTGTCAATGTGTGGGGTGGAATAATTGGAACGCTGGTGATAGGTTCTTTCTTTTTTGATGGTCTCTTAAATGGCGCCATGTTTCTTCGACTTTTAAGAGAACATTTGCCTGTACTTTTGGAAGATGTACCACTTGATATTAGACAGAGGATGTGGTTACAATTAGGTGGTGCGCCAGCACACTTTCATATTGACGTTAGAAATTAATTGGATAGGCAATATCCCAATAGGTTAATTGGACGCGGCGGCCCTCAGCATTGGCGAGCAAGATCCGCAGACCTAAGCCTCCTGGGGGTATATTAAAGATAGAGTGTACGGTATACCACCAACTATAATACATCTGACTTTATGAGAGAACGAACAAGAATAGCGTTTCGTTCTATAGCACCAAAAATTTTAACAAAAGTGAAGCAGTCTTTTCAAGAGAAAATTCGTTTATGCCTTAAACTGATGGACATCATTTCGAGCATTTGTTAAAATACTAGTTTTTTTTTTTACTGTTTAATGTTATTTGTTTAATAAAGTTTTATTTACTTAGGTAAGAGGTTTTTTCATTATTGTGAAAGAAACCAATCAAGCGATTAGTTTAATAGGTATTTAGTCATTTGTTTCCATCAAAACCTACTTTTGAGAATTAAATGGTAGGAAATTAATGTTTAGAATCAAAAACTATAAATTACTAAAAAACTAGAAGAGATGGGTATAGGGAACCCTAGTACAGTTTTAAAAACAATTGAATTTAGAATCTAAATGTGGTCATAAATACAGGGTGTTCCATTTAACATAAGAGAATTACTTGCCTATAACATTCAACCAAAAAGAAATCTTGTTTTTAAACACTCTACCTAATTTCTAGATATCAACTTTAATTAGTTATAAAGTTTAATCCTTTGAATAAACAATAAACACAATTTAAAATATTTAGCTCAATCATGTAAAACAGAAATGCCTCTTAAATTTTTATCTACATTTTCAAAAATATTAAAATAGGTATCTCGAAAACCGGTTGGGTTAGGTATAGGGAATATGACAGTAAGTAGCCTTTATTTACCCTACAGTATCAAAATATGCACGAATATACAGGGTGTTCCATTTAAATTTTCATAACTTTGGTACGCAACTTTTTTTTGGATCACCCTGTATATTTCCAAATAATTTTAAAATGTGCTCCTAATGAACCTACACAACCTTTAGTAAAAAGATTTTTAAAATACTTTACCGCGTCTCGTATATACACCGACGGGAATGTGGTGCCCCACCCTGTATATGTATTTGTTTGTACGAAATGTATGTGTTTACATTTTATCAGGATTTAAATGACAATGATTTTATAAATTTCAGTCACGTAGGTCTTATAGAATACACATTGTTTGTAATATAGGTAATAATTGTCAAAAAATTTCTTCCCAAATACAACACGGCATCGAATATTTTTATTATTACTAAACTTCTCGAGAGTTTTGCACTTCAATTTTATATAATTTTGGTATTAATAATCAAAGAAAAAGAAACATGAAGCTCTTAAGTTATACTCAAATTATTAATGACCATGACAAAATTGTCTTGTCAAACTGATATCAAGCTAATATCGTACCTACTTAATGAAAATTCAAATTCAATGAAAATAGTTGACCATTTGAAAAGTTCTCGATATGTTCGCCCTTGAATATGCAATATTTCCAGATCTTTTCCCACATTTTAATGGTATATCTGTGTGTTTTTATAATTACACATACATATGTATGTAGAAACAGGCTTACACAAAATCTTTTGTTCAATAGAAATTTATTGAAAACTTCGTACAACGTCTTAAAAATATCTCTCCACTGACACAAGTCCATCAACTATCCCCTCTTTTTTTTCGACAACCTACTTATTTAAAAATATCATTCCTACATCTCGGCCATCCTGGGTTTCATTCGCCTCGAATGTATCATCATCACTCTCGTTCTGTACCCATAACTTCATATTATCCGCGCTAGCGGTGGTTGCCTTGGGTCCCTCTTGTACTCCTATCTTTTCTAAAGCGTATCTATCGGGTCCGATACTCTTTGCGACTTTATAGGGACCTAAGAACTTCGGCAGAAGTTTTGATAAGCTCCGGAACTGTATACGCCGCCGTATAGCAACCAAATCGCCAACTTTGTACTTAGTGGCGATCTTTCTTTTCTTGTTGAACGTGGCTATATTCTCCTTCTAGACAATTGCCATTTGTTGCTTTGCCATTTTTCTCAACTCCTCCCTTTCCTCCATAAATACATTCGCATATCCATTCTCAATAACCGCCTTTAATGTTATTTCGTCAGACCTTGTCATTTGTACACCAAATAGTAACTGAAACGAACTCATAGTTTAATTTTTTCTTTAATATCCCGCGACGTTATGTTCTTCTCAGACCTTACTAATAATAGAGCATCACCTTTTAATAGTCTCTTTCCATAAATCAGTTTCTCCACTTCATTCCAGTTCATCAGTATGAATACGTCTTCGAATTCATTAATCCACTTATCAATTGTGTAATTGTCTCTTCCACTAAAAGTAGAGAACGTTTCTTCAATGTCCTTGAAAGTCATCATAAATTTTTGCCTGTTGCTGCGTTATCACGGCATTGATTCTATCATCTTCACCTGCATCATTATCTTCATCTTCTTCCTTTTCGTCCTCATAAGTGGGAATAGTATTTAGTTTGTCCATCGTCATTGCCTTGATAATCAATGCATAAAATATTACAGATAGATATTAAATCTCGTAACGAAAGATTCTTTTTGTCATATTGACATTTGACATTATATTCATCAGAACTAATTTCAAATGTAAACCCGGAAAAGTTAGTCTTTGACGCCACGATCACCTGGTGATTCATATACTAGTTTTTAGTATGCATGCATCATAAACCAATCAAAACACACCCATAAGCGTGCATAATCGGGCGTTTATCGCACGGCGTGCTATAAAGGTTGCTTAGTAACAGCAATAGTACAGTGAAATGTCGGGAAATGTCAAATGACATATAGGTACATCTCACTCGATAATATGTATTGGAATTATTGATTTGAATTATTATTTGGACTTTGCAGGTATTA
Organism: Popillia japonica; assembly: GCA_004785975.1. Classification (NCBI taxonomy): domain Eukaryota; kingdom Metazoa; phylum Arthropoda; class Insecta; order Coleoptera; family Scarabaeidae; genus Popillia; species Popillia japonica. The sequence continues at coordinate 38,316 of SMLS01068240.1, forward strand.
AACTAATTCAGCTTCAGCAGCTAGTGAATTTCTGTCGACATTATTAATACAACAATGACGTTTAATAATTAAGTGAAATGTCAAATGACATAATATAGAGACACATCTCACTCGATAAAATGTATTGAAATTATTGATTTGATTTCTTCTAGTTAAAATTATTTTTGCATTTATACTAAAAAATATCGTATGACACAGTGCATCATTAGCGGTTAAAGCACTCGTAACGTTAGTGCTTTAAAAGCTCGATTATGCACTAGTGTCGTAATATACTATTATGAAATGCCTTTATAACGTCAGCTTTAGCAGTTTTAATATTTGTCAATATAGATGGACCATCTATTAACATCATTTTACCGCTTTTAAAGCTACCTACTTATTTAAAAATATCATTCCTACATGTATGTACGTTATTGTTACGTACTAAAGTGTAGAAAAGGATACTACTAAAACATGGGTCAGATCGTATTTATACAAATGTTTATAGAACTATGTGTTCTCTCTCGTGAATGTTTTTGTCTCGTGATCCAGTGGACTCTTAACAACATTTCTTGCATAGTTATAGTTTCATTTCTCATGCAAAAGTATCACATTGCCAAATGATTTCTTCTGAGTATAACACTTCTAATGTGACTGAGTATATTTTAAATACGATTTCACTGAATAAAACAGAGGAAAAGAATATTTAGACAGCGTGAAGGAATTAACGTTTATAATTTCGAACGTTACATCTGCTGGTTAGATATAACTACATGAATTTTCTCTTATATTTCAAATTAACAAAATTTGGCGGTATACAGTAATGAAATTTGCGTAAATGTGAACGTTGTCGACTTTAACGTTTTAACATCTGTTGAGTTTTAGAGATTTACGGAATTACATCTGAATTAGCGTGAGTTAGCACGAAATTTTCTTTCCTGCTGCTTTATTTAATGTTATGTGAAACGTGCATTTCATTTAGCGCTCAGAGGCATAATCTTCGTGACTTGTGTTTTATCTGGACATTCTCGGAACGTGATCGGAAACGTGTTTGGAAAATCGAAACCGTGCTGGGGTCTATTTGTTAAGTTAAAATGTACTATACATAGGTTTGAACGGCACGCTATTTACATATGTGAAATATATTCAATATAATATATAAAATGTTGAATATATTATCCACTGTCAGTTGCATGTGTAAAAGCTCTAAAAATTATGTACTACTCATCTGATAGTTAATTTTTTATGTAATACTGTTTCAAACACATCACCTGTGCTGTATACCTATTACTCTAGGTATATACCGGGTTCTTTTTTTATTGTTACACATACCCCCTATGTGTAATATTAAAAAAATAATTGTCAATGCATTGACAGAATAGAAGGCAACCAGTCATACACTCATGTGTTGACGTATTAGAACCACGCTTGTCTTAGTTTAACGGATTTACCAACTATACTTTTTTTGACATACATGCAATTCGTGTATTAGAAAACTATTGAATTTAAGTGCTAAAGGATATTACAATCTGATTTTAATTATTAGACTTTGAGGATATTTCAATTTAACAGTAATACTACTATCACAATTACATTGTAATTGATTGTAATAGTAATACTTAATCGTTTGACCACGACATTATTAGTTATTGGAGGTTATGTTTGTATCTGTTGATATCTTCATCAATGGAACGATGTGCGCAGTTTTATCGCGGAGATTTGCTGATACATTTAGGACAGGTTCTAAATAATTTACGAATAAATTTACTAGTAAATTTCTTTACATAATTTTCTGTTTGCAACGTGTCATATCATTTATTCGTAAATTTTCTAGTAAATTTTTGCGTAAATTTAAAGTCGTGTCAAACAGGCTTAATGTATTTTTGTTTTTGATGTACAACTGGTTGCCTACCATGATGCTAATTGATTGACAATTATCTTTTTATGGTTACAAATAGGGGAGGTGCATATGTGTAATAATAAAAAAAGAACCCGGTATATCCTATGTAGCTTATACTAATTACACATTCTTAATTTGAACAAGAGTACGTACGCGAATCAGAGTCAGTGTGAAATGACTAGCGTCGATATTGAAAATATAGTTAATGTTGTATGAACCAAAGTAGATAAAACTCTAATAGTACGCCAAATTTAGTAAGTGTGGTTTCAGTCGTATGTGAGTTACGTTTTATCGGATGTGTCAGATTAATTAACAAAAATATGATTAAAATATTTGAAATATATTTTTAGTCTTTCTATTGAATACGAAATGACAAAAATAATATAAGTAATAACATTACCAAGTGTTATAATATAATGATAATAATAACACTTAACATGATGACAGGAAGATCACAAAATGAGAGGCAGAAATACGAAAAGTTACTCACAAAGTAAAAAGAATCGAGGATTAGGAACCTTGTAATTAGAATCATATTGAAATTATTTTCTTCGTTATAACATCTTATAACGGAAGCATTAGTAACAAAATTTAAATCACATCAGACTATAGTATCTTTGAACAATACTTAATTGAACAAAAATCGTGAGTACAATTAGTGAGTATCATTACAATGTGTACCGTGCGAACGCCTGCAAGCGGTGCGAGCGGTCGGTACGTAGCTGTGTACGCTATATTCTACTGTACAGTTGTATTGGCAAAAATAGCTTGCTGCATCTTACTTCAGCGGTACATTAGTGTAAGGTATATTTGTTTTTGTTCGTTTGTTTTGAAGTTTCTAAATAAAATATATATGAAATATTAATGTTACTCTTCAGATAGCTGACTATGGATGTGAGGTTGTCAAATGTTAATATGAGAAATTACTAGTTGTCCTTTCTAATATACGTAGTATTTAATGGATGATTCTCACACTCGCAATATGTGAATTATTGGAAGACTAAAACTATAATAACCGTTGATTTGATCTACTGTAGGTAATTATAGATAACATCGGTATATGTCCTAAACTGATTAGTCGCAAGCTAACTTAGATAATATCATATTATATTACTCTTATTTTATTAACTTACTCTTATTTTATTAACGATAATTGCAATTGTTTGGGTTTATTCTTAAGTTTTCCATCTACAATATTACTAAATTAATATATATGTATGTATTTTTATGACCTTTTAACTTATCTTATTATCTAGATAGTGAAATAAATTTGACTTTTGTTCGAATTGCAAGTGTTATCATTGACCTAACAAGTGGAAAAACTATCTAGATAATATTACTAAAGAGTTTTCCATTAAGAGCCACACATTTTGTTTTGAACATTTCTCGCATACGAGTGAAGTTGGAATAGCAATTTTTTCACATTTTGATACGTCAGTGCATCAGTCTATGCCATTTAATCATGGAGAGAGACAACAATCTTTGCAAATTATTCAACTTTTTTATCAAAGTTCACGTTCTATCGGGATTAAGTTGCGTGCGCTTACGCCAACTTTCGGTCGACGAAACCGTCTAACAAGACGGACGTTTGGTACAAAAATTCCACACAACTTATTCATTGCATAATATCCCAGCGCCTGTGCGATGAACTAATGTTCGAAGATAATATCGTGGTTGTTCGAGAGCGTGTGCGTGAGCAGTTAAAAACGTCGATTCCACGCCCCTCGCGGGCGTTGAACATCAGTGTGACCAGTTTGTTCCGAATTTTGCGGAAGGATTTGGCTCTTCGCCCGTATAAGATTGCGTAGACCATTTAAGCGTTGCATATTCGCTATTTGTCGCATTTGGACAAATAAGCAACCTGAAGTGATCTGAAAAAAATAACTGTTTGGTGCGCTTTTGATACCGGCGGCATCATTGGCCCATTTTTCTTTTTTGATGACAACGGCGAGCCAACAATCGCCGACGCTATGAACTTGGACGATATATGGTTCCAACAGGACGGTGCAACGTGTCATGCAGCATACAAGACAATATTATTATTGAAGACCAAGTTCGAAGAGCGAGTTATCGCACGCAACGGAGCTAGCGGGTGACCGCCTCGTTCGTGCAATTTTACCCCTTATAGACTTTTTTCTACAGATTGCATTAAATCGCTGGTGTATGCCAACAAGCCATCAACTTTAAAAGAGCTGCAGGCCAACATCGAACGCGAAATTTATGGTATTTCGGCCGATCTGTGCGCTCGAGTTATTGTAAATAGGATCCAGCGTATTCGCTCGTGCCAGCGCTTCCGCGGTGGTCATTTGAACGATGTCGTATTCCATAAATAATGGCACTTTCATTGCAAATAAAAATCTGCTGTTTCATTAGATCTTTTCCGGAATCGATTGTAGTATCGAACGCGTGAATTTTTGTGATCCGATTTTGCTGTAAACGTGTTTTTATGTTGTGCAATTTTCGTCTCTTAGAGACTTTGGTTTTGGAGTAAGCATTCCGCACATCTGCTGTAGGCAGGCTTTCACGTTTTCAACACATTAGAACATCTTCAGTTCTCCGTAAAGATTTTCTATCGGAAACAAGCGCAAGAATTAAGGGTGGCGTTTCCCCGCCATTTTGTCTGTTTAGTTTTTTCTACATATAATTTCAATTTCTAAGGTTTTTCCGTTTGGTTATAAACCATCGTTTCCACGTCTCCTCGCCGTCTTCTACGAAGAGATATTGTTAGCTCCATGTGATCGGTTAAGTTTAACCACGTGCTCTATACATCCGTTCCGTGCTACGTACCTGTTGGAGTTCATTTGTGGGCATCTATTACATGTTGGTGCTAACCGTAAGAAATTAGATTGCTGCATAACATCAGTAGATCCTAATTTACACCTCTTTATGGAACGAACACCAGTATAAGGTAAAGGCTAATGCATCATCAAAGTAAACGATACCTCAAGTCGAAATTGCTGTATTTAATTATTTGTATTGTCACATTTGATATTGCTTTAAAAATTTTGACTTGGTCTAAATTAATATTTCATGCATTACATTCGTCACTATTTAAGTCGTTTATTGAACCTCTAATGAGGTTTGGTAGTTGACAGTCTAAACTTGTAGTAATTCGATTAACATCAAAACATAATTTCAAACATCTTTTTCTTAGTGTCACATGTATGTATATCAAGTTACACCCTAAGTATACAGTATATTTGTTACGATTCTAAGTAAAAGTATTTGGGACTCAATTAACTTGCGCTCCGTTGTATAATCTCGTTTCTACCATAACACTTAATAACAAACCACGACACCCTGAGCTCCTGTATATTACTGTTATAATTTAACCAATTAAGTTTGACGAACCCTTCTCCCCTCCCTTCCCTTTTCTGTATTTTTTAAGAACTTTTTGTTACCACCCTGAGATTTAGCTAGCCGCAAAACCTAAGGAATTTCTGTAAAGTACCTAACAAACCATTTCCATAACTAACCCACAAGTCTTTTAATTAAACAAAACAAACTGCGCCCCTCTTAATGAAAACCCCTCTATTAGTTTTTTTTATTTGCTTTATTTCAAGCATTGTATACGTATATTGAGAATGTCGTAGCGTTCTGCCCTGTGGCAGTTTTGTGATTAGCAATACTTAACGAAATAACCAGTCAAATACAGCACCAAGCAAGATTAACGTTCGTAGATTTGGCTCTGGTTCATTAATATATCTCAACATCAACATTTACAGCATGCTTGTTTATGTAATCACGTAATGTTTATGTAATCACTGAAATTCATTTGCATTAAATTTGTAATTATATTAAATTTGGAAGTGCTGGCCAACCTGTAGCAACATTACGACTTTATGAATTTATAACTTCTAATGCATTATTACAGCAATTCACTTAGTGATCCAAACACTGTTTGTTGTCATTGCTACTTACTTCAGTATTATGCTAAAGGTTCGTAAAGTAAGTGGGTAACTTTGCAAATTTCGACAATGTAGCTATCTCGGACATGGTAGGTATGTAAGGATGTATACCAAGTCATGACCATAAAGAGTACTTCTTTCTTCAGGTAAACATAATTTTGACAAAAGTGGTCTGGTGAGACAAGGAATTTTAGTAAATTACAAGCAAAAAACATGAAAACTCTTAAAGAGAACAAGGAAAATCGAAGATGGAGGTACCAAATAACAATAGATGGAAAACTATTAGAAATTGTGAATTATATCCTCAATTTTGTAATTTTCTTAGTGCAATTGGTGTAATATAATAAGTTGTTAAAGACTACGGTCACGTCTGTATATCGCATTTTACTTATTGTTAGTCAGTAGTAATCCTGTGCATTTAGAATCCCGATTAATTACGTGCATCACTTTCTTTACACAGCTTCCACTAAGTATCCTTTAAAAGATTTTCCTGGCTGTGCGTTGTTAATTGTAATACGTAGAGCTGTTTATGTCAATTCTTTTGCGGCTTTTCTTGATGCTTTGTTTTTGCAGCAAGTTATTTGTTTATAAATTTTCTTTGAAATCCTAAACTCATGGCCCCTGCATATAAACAGCTTATTAAACTGTGCTGGGGCTATGCTGCAGATACAGGCCTCTGAGAAGCCGCATATGGCTATACTTATACATACATATATGTATATATCTGACACGGTTTCGCCTTTGCAACGAACATATAAGCACTTATCAATATATTCCAATACAACGTCGAGAGATGCCAAAATAATAAACATAAACAATGCCTATAATAGACGCTCATGGTCTATTGTTGGAATCATTCTACTAGCGAGTGTACAATGAAACAAGATCGCTATTATCTGCTAGCAGATCGAGACATCTACCGGGATTTGCAATCGAATCCTGAAGACCATCAGATCGTACCTCGAGAACCGATTCCACATCGTAGTAACCGGAACGGAATCCTCAGAGACACAGATCCTGTCTGGAGTTCCACAAGGCTCGGCACTGGGCGCGCCACTGTTCAGCATCTATGTCGCAGACATCCCCAAACCGACCGGCCACCGAGTACTCGACGGCATATACGCGGATGACATGGCTATAGTGGCAACTTTGAAGAGCCCGGAGAACGCAGCTCAGATCGCTCAAGTGCAGCTGGATCGAATCGAGTGATTCTTCAGCTCACATGGTCCGACGCGACGATCAATTCGAAGAAAACGCAAGCGATTGCGCATGCCAAGCTTCGCTGATGAAGTTTTTTGATTAAAACCTAAATCAGGTGATCCAGGACAATGCTTGATCTTGTTTCATTGTGGTCTCGTTAATAGGGTGATTCCAACAAGCTATGAGCGCCAATTATAGGCATTGTTTGTGCTTAATATATTCCAGCTTTATTTCTTCTCCGTTATTTGACCAAGTTAAGAATTTAACACAGTTCACTCAGATATACGTCTATGTACATATAAATTTTATAGCTTTATATACATGGGGGAAAATTAAAAAGTATAAAACTAATACCACAACAAAGGTAAATGCAAAACAATTACAATCATATATTAAAATAATTTTTCCTTTAATAAGTACCAAATTTTGTTGAATCCGGGGCTGACACGTGTGTACAAAAAAAGGAACGCTGCAAAAATTTCTAATAGACAAACAGATATTTTTTATCAAGTTGAATATGTAAATAAATGCTTATTGTACCCTATGAATGTATTTCTTTACAAAGCAGCTGAATTGCACATGTGGTCTTTTCAGAAATATTCTATTTATAAGAAGGTCACACATTTACTACAGATTTTATTCATTTCGACCTGTTTGTTTTTCGTAGAAATCAGGTGTTTTTGTTTTTTTCATTACAGAAACTTTCAATATTAAAGTACAACGACATTACCTAATGATCTGATAATTAATAATTGACTATTTGAGATCGCGTTCGTAGTTAATAGTATTTTTCTTTTCAAATAAGTCGTGGTAGTCTTGAAGAGGACTGTTTGATGAGAAACAGGACAAAAACTTAGAGTAGGAATATCCGCAATTACTACTACGTCTGATAATAAAATGTTACAAATACAGGCATATGGTCTCCTAATATGGGGTAGATCATGTGCTTAATATGAGGTAGCTATTATTTACTAAAGAACACCATCTAAGTAAAAAATATGTTATTACAGAACAAAATACTTGAACAAAACACGTAGAAAACTAAATAGTACATACACTATGCGTAACAGGTATATTATTTATTTGCACTAGTCGCACACAAACACACTTTTGTCCAGATCTGCGCAGAGTGTATGGCTCCACTTGTAGCAAATCCTCGCCTTTATTGTCGTGTGAAAACAAGCCAGCACAAAACATACATACCGCATCGCCTGCTTCATCTGAGAGGTCGTTGTCGTCATTGGAATCTATGAGCTGAATTTGTTCTTCGTCCGAAAATTCGGAGCTTGTGTCAAAGGTAAGAGATCTCTTAGCTGTTTTAGTGCGCTTTCCATTTATTTTGTTGCCCTCGTTCTTCACTTGAGTTACCGGTTTGGCTAGATATGCTTCTGTTTTGATTTATCTTTTTTTATAGATTTTTTTGTATTCATGGCAATAGATACGTACCTACATAAATGTATTTTGAGTTATTATTTCTATTATTAATTTTCTAAATTTATTATACATCACCGTTTTCTATGTACAAGCGATCCCTTTTTGATGAATAATGAAAAAACTAATTATTAAAAAAATGGGGGGCATGGGGTACCTCGTCCCCCGTTATAAGCTTCTTACGAAGATATCTACTCTGTGACCATGTATTATGCTGAAAATTATGTTAGGGAAAGAAAATTATATCTGTTATAATTCGTTTGATTTATATCAATAGACAAGTTTATTCATTTTGAAGCTTTATTATTTTTCCATTTCTACAATTATTAATTTTCGAAACTTGTTATACATCATCGTATTCTATGTAAAAGCGGCCTTCTTTTGATGAATAAGAAAAAGAAAACATGTTAAAAAAAATGGGGAATATGGGGCACTCCGTCCCCCGTTATTAACTTTTTACGAATACGGACGACGCCACCCTTAGGGCCATGCAATATGCTGAAAATTATGTTAAGAATAAAATTGAATATGGTATAGTTTAGGAAATATTTGCAAAAATTGAAAAATCGTCCAAATTTTGGAGAGGGCTGTACCCCAAAATCGTGCGGATATGCCGATAAAAAAAAATACGTGTCTCTTATTTTGAGGTACTCTTTCGATCTGTAAAGTTTCATTGAAATCGGAAGGGGACACCCGCCGGTGGTCCCTTGTAAGTTAGTTTGAACATTTCATTCTAGGGATGTAATATCCTTTTTAAGTTCAAATTTTGTATATTTGTGGATTCAATTTTGTAAAGCAGAAAACAGTTCTTATTGCTCAAAAGTGCTCTGAAGAAGCTCAATACTTAAGCAGCAAATATGGCAAGTGCAAGAAAGCAAACATCAGTTAAGTTAGTTCCCTCTATTGCACCATCAGTATGATTGCTAGAAATTTGTATAAAAACATCATTTTAGTATTAATTTTCACGATCTTCAGCTTAAACTGTTCACATAACAGATAGTTATCATTTAATTTTGCTGGTATTTACTGATTTACTTTTCTTATTCAAGTATCAACTCAAGCAAAATAAAGCCTTGTTCCCACACAATCGAACACTAAAGAGATCACCAATAATTTAGGAAAGCTTACGTTGCAAATACTTATGTATATGTTGCAAGATCCACAGGAGATTGTCGAAACAAAGGTCAAATTTCAAATGTTACTCGTATATATCATGGATCCATACACCCGCATGCCAGATTACGTCATACCATCAGGCACCTTGTACGTAAACATCGTATGTATTATGCAGTACAAATAGAACGCGACAGAATCTGAATTCGGGCATCGAATTTTCTACGTCGTTTACACAGCCACATCACGTCCACCTCGCTTAAATCAAGACGATGGAAAGGCGGCAAAAGAACAGTAGAAACCGCAACTTCTCAGCACTTTAATTAGTTCGCTTGTGTTAATAGCCATCTTTACTAATTATACAGCTTGTGTGTGTGGGCTATTTTAATTCGTACTGCCGATTGTTTTAATTAAATTTTGATCGACGCAGCGTTGAAATTACGGTCTTTACATAAGAGATTGCATAAAGTTCTTCTACTGAATGAAAACTCAACGTTTTAGCTAGCTTTTTTATGTAATTTTAGTTATAATTGCCAGGCTAATAGTACGTAAACGCTTACTGTAATTGCCCGAAAGCTAAAACTCTACGATTTGAAAACCGTGCGGTTCTCTTGAAATAAATAAAAAACTGCAGTGAAATTACCGGAGGAGAATTGAAATGTTTAACTTAAAGTGCCGCCGTACCCTCAAATTTAGTTGAAATTACGAAAGTAATTATTTTCTAAATTCTTCTTTATGCACGAAGTACTCTTAATTATTATTTAAATTGTAATTATAAGTGGACTTTAAAATGTCATATATGTATGTTGACTGACAGCAACAGTTAAGGCTGAAATACATATAAACTAATTGTAAGTGAAGTGCATGCATAGGAATTCCACTAATTTCGACATATTTTGGTACTATTTTCTGTAAATGTAATACTATGTTTAAAACAATGAGAGATGCTAAATGTTATGTTCTTTCTAGTAAATGTGGTCTTCAATGTATAATGTACTATTATGATAATTATCATGATATTATAATATCAATGATTAAAGAAACAAATAATTTAACAATAATATTTATTTAATTTACGCAGTTTGTTTACTACTATTTCTTTAAATAAGTTAAATAATTTAATTAAATTAAAATAAATAATAACTATTTAATTAAAGAAAGAGACTTCAAAGAGCGACGGGCACAGGGAAAAATAAAAAACCCAGATTATAATGTGAAAAATTTTATTTCTCAAAATTTATTGTAAAACAATCACAAACATACACAATACATAATCACATTCATTTTGGCGTAACAACAATAAATTTGAAGCTGGAATTACAAACAACACTATTTAAAATATCAAGTGGTGGAATCAAGAACTTAACGGGTGGTATAGTCTGTACGAAATTTGTTGAGCAAAAATTCGTAGAAGACCGCTACGTCATTCCTTGGAATAAAGCCGTCGAAAGGCTCTATCTCGACCATGTATATGTCGAAGCAGTGGCGTACCTTTTTTTCCGCGATATTTTGGTGAATACTCAGAAAGACTTTTTGTAATCAAACTTATTTCAAATTATATGTGCTTATTTATTTGCCAGAAATATAAATATGACAATAATAAAAGATAAAAGGTCATGAAAAAGAAGAGATAAACAAATACTTATTTGCATACTTCCACGATCCATTAATCTGATAAATTTTCGAACTTATTCTCACAGATATATCACTATCAGAATCTGTTATAATACAATTTTCTGTCAGCACATCAACCCGAATCTCATGTTGTAAGTAACTGTCTTTAGCTCGAATAACATGTTCGCAACACTTTATCCAGTCTTGAACAGTAACCGAAGCAAATTCTTCTTCTGCCAGAGTTTTCATAGTGTCTAGTTTAAAGGAAACATTTGCTTTGCTTTTGCTCTTTGCTACATTATTTTTAACATTAACCCATATCATTTCGATCGGATTTAAGTCGGGATGGTAGGGTGGAAGTCTTAAAGACAAGTGCCCATGTTCTTGTAACAGTTTATCGAATTTGTAAACAATATGTTGTCGTCTGTGGTACTTTATAATTTCATATAACTGTGGTTTATGTAAATTCGTCGAAGAAGGTATATTTTAGCCCCCTTATACGGCCGCCTATGCGTCCCTTATTCCACTCGAGACTCAGGTATATTCCAAGAAAGTGACGTCGCGGTCTTCCACGAATTTTTGCTCATCAAATTTCGAACGGACTATACCCTTGGTGAAACAGAAAACAAAAGGGAAGGGAGAGTTGTTGATAAGTTAACAAAAAGAAGCGGTTCGAGTTTACAGAACACCAAACACCCAGTAAATGTGGTTTACAGATGACAGTAGGTTTACCCTATTCGGTTGTGATAGTAAACGAAATAATGGCGTAAAGCAAATATAGCTGTAGCCGAAAACCTTATTCCAACTGCGAAATATGGTGATAATTTGGTGACGTAAAAGTTTTCGAGCAACAAACAACTAATTAAAAAACTACATCTACTACTACAGTCATCACATCTCGCAGTACTCTTCACTACAAGCAATCTTAAGATATGCATAAGATGTGAAAAGTGATACCCCACATAAAATGAGGTAGACAGGAATAGTAATATTGAGCCAGCTTTCTAGTTAAATAAAATATAAATAAACACTATTGTAATCAATAGTGGTGTGGAATAATGAATCGAAGGTAATAACTAGAGACAGGCACATTTTAGGTAACCTTGGGTGGACTGGCAATGAGTAAGCGATATCAGTACCGTATCCAGTGCAACGTAATATGGGTACGCCCGCTTTAAAATTATGTTATTTACTTCTTCAGATTTCATTAATTTTACTTTAGTTCAAATTGAAATTAGAGTTAATTCTTCCTGAATTCATTTGTTTACTTTTGTTCAATTATTTAATTGATAATTGCAAAGAGTTAGCTTAATTTCATCTTAAGTGATATTTCAAAAATATATTTACTTACATAATTATGATTAAGTGACCGTTATGGAGTTACAGGTTTATGGTTCATCTATCTCTCTATCTAATTTTGAGTTATTTTCTTTATCTTAATACGTTTTAAATATCTATGTAATTTTGAATTGAATGAAAATTGAATACAAACAAGTTCTTCAAGAATCTAACGTAGTAAACCAATTACAATATATAGAAAAAAAATTAGTGAATTAACAGAAACAATTCGATATTTTGAAGCCCAACATTTGAAATTAAGAGGAATGTATAAATATTCTTTATAATGTATTGAATAAATTAAAGACACTACCCGGTGAATTCTCCGTTAGATTGACGACAAAAATTGACTCTATTATGAAAAGAAACTTGGACATATACAGGGTGTCCAAAGTTACCGGTGCACTATTGCTATCTTAGTTATTTCTGTAGCTACGATTTTAGTTAAATGAGCAATCTTTTTGTGTTTTTAACGCTGATTACTATGGAGTTCTTGAACAAACAATTGAATAACGCATCCCCGAGAAATTTCGAAATCTATAATTTTTTTAAATGGAACCCCTGTATTATTTGTACATATTTTGGATCATCACAATATTTTGAACAAAAAATGTCCAGTACATAACTATTCTTAATGTAAAAATAAACAAATGGGAACGTTCAAAGTTTAAAAAATTATTAACATGTAATTCTCTCTAGGCGTTGGAAAATCATAATAAAATATTACGTTAACTGTAGAATAAAAACTACAAACGCAATAATCAAATAATTTTCCTCTTGTATTACAAAATTTTGCTTAAGTTCTCGGCTCTCGCAATAACGCCTTGTGTGGCTTTTCTAATAGTTTGACCAGAAATATTATTTAACGTTCACGAAACCCCAAAGATAAAAATCGAGAGGTGTCAAGTCAAGAGAGCGTGCAGGCCAATGAATAGGCGCGTTGGTTCCTATCCATTTTTGATGAAAGGTATTATTTAACAAATTAGTAGTATTAGTGAAAGTATGAGCCGGTGCCCCATCCTGTTGGAAATAAATACGGAGTCTATGAAGCAGTGGCACATCATCTAAAAGATCATCCAGAATTTCTGTTAATAACCCAACCTAGTGGTCACCAGTTAAGGTACCATGAGAGAAAACGGAACCTAGAGTTCTGTTACCTATTAATCTACACCACACATTTAAACTAAACCGGTGCTGGGGATTGCACGGATCTATTCTAATGTTGATTTTTCTTATTACACATTCCTAAATTGTACAAATTAAATTAATTTGATCGCAAAATTTTTATGCATAATACCTGAATTTGAAAAGTTAGATTCATCAGACCATAGAATATGTATCTTCATTATCTTGATATTTTCTATACAATCTTAGAAAATACAACTCGTTTGGTGGCGATTCACATATGTGTTTTCAAAATAACGGGCACTTTTTCTACAAATCAGGTATGCCTCTAGCATATCACACTTTCCTGAATGCGTAAACGGCATTAGAGAACACATCACAACACAAAATCAAATAACAGACTATTCTTAATAAACTATTTTGATAACTAACCGTGCGAAAGAGACTTAAACTCTATACGTTTTTGATAACGTAAATGAGCATATCACATGCTTGTTTTGCCTAAAAGTGAAAGAAGTCTACTATTAATAATGTGTCTTTGACAATTAAAATCAAACAGAACTGCTTTATTAATCGCAAAAAAGCCACACAAAGCGTTATCGCGAGAGCCGAGAAATGCATTGAACAGCACACTTAGGCAAAATTTTGTAATACAAAAAGAAAATTATTTTGATTATTGTGTTTGTTGTTTTTAGTCTACTGTTAACGTAATATTTTATTATGATTTTTCATCACCTACTTAGAATTACATGTTAATAATTTTTTTAAACTTTGAACGCTTCTCATTTGTTTATTTTTACGTTAAGAATAGTTATGTACTGGACATTTTTTGTTCAAAATATTGTGATGATCCGAAATATGTACAAATAATACAGGGGTTCCATTTAAAAAAAATTATAAATTTCGAAATTTCTCGGGAATACGTTATTCAATTGTTTGTTCAAGAACTCCATAGTAATCAGCGTTAAAAACATTAAAAAGTTGCTCATTTAACTAAAATCGTAGTTACAGAAATAACTAAGATAGCAATAGTGCACCGATAACTTTGGACACGGCGTATATATTGAGACAATTTTGCCAAAAACATTTTGATTTAGATTTGCAAATTAAATATTACGATTACTTGCCATTTTTTTCATTTTGCACCTACCACAAGTTGTGATGTTGAGAATCATTTTCAACTTTTAAAGATATATTTACAGCGAAGAGAAGCAATTTTACCGACGAAAATTTGGAAAAGCAATAATAATAACTGTAAATAGTAACCTTTTATTAACGTAATATCTAGTAAATTAACATAATAATCTCATCATCTGATGTGAGATAGTATGTATAATTGATCATTCTCAAAATCAATTTCATCTTAATTTTTCTCTACATATTTTTATTTTATTTCCGTAGTGCACCACAGAGAAGATTGGCGTTTCTGATAAAAATAACCAAAATAAAAGTTTATACTTACTTTACTTACCTCGTTTTATTCTTGTGTATAAGTACTAAACTTATTGAGGTTTTTCTATGTTTCACGTAAGTAATATCATAATTTATCTTATCTTCTTGTTTTTATTTTTTATACATAAACCTTAAATTTATTTTAATTTAATAAACATATTTTAACATCAACATTCAACAAAATATCGTTATAAAATTTGTGGATTTTCCTGAAGATGGCAATTCGTTGAAACATGTAGAGAAAAATTTAAAATTAAATACGCTATGAGAAGGAATACTTACTTTATTTATTGCTATTGATAATGTTATAATAGCTGCGTTGGTTTAAATTCTTGTAGGTAAATAATATCATTTGTAAAATAAGAAGAAAACAGTACGTCACTGGTGCCGCACTCTCATCATATCGAAAATGGAAATTAGATACATTCTCTCAGCAGAATAATTACAATTACAAACGCTACAGGTGTGTATATGAGTATACATTATTCACCTGGGTTACTACATTTTCTGTCTACTTGATCCTGTCCGGCATACAAGGTGATATCGGTAAATATAAATGAAGCGTGTGTATATCTGTTTACATTGAATTACACGTATTTTGGTTACACACTCGTATAGTAAGAGTAATACCATTTACCGAAAATGTGCCTGTCTCTAGTAATAACGAATGTAGTAGCAATGATATCGAAGGCTTCTACGGCCGGAGTCTGGTACTCACCCCCTCCCCGCCCTTCTCCCTAGATACCCTCGTTCATCATATATATCAACATACATATGTACAATTGCATGCAAATGTATCCGGACACGTATCGACAGAGAAACACCTGCCGCACAATATTTTGTTCCGAATAGGCGGAGTGTCGGTATACCCCCTGTAGCGTGAGTAAATCGGTATTACCGTAGTTTGTCGGCCAGACAAAGACATTGCTTGTGTAATTGCTTGTAGTATAGATTAAAATTTGAAAAATTAGGAGTTCAACCTTTAAAGCATGAATGAAATGGACCATGTCACCCTGTCACCATGTCCGTTTTATCTTAAAGGGAATAGTGACAGGAGTGCAGGCTGTACTGCTAGATACCGGACATAACCGATGTCCGTGATGGTACATATGTATAACAAGAACTACTAATTACATTAGATTCTATAGCGTAATATGTTGCCTGCGTGCATTAGTATTAGTGGTGATAGTCTTTTTACTCGTATCATTTCGGATATACGACGTTTCTTCCTGCAACGGTTCACCATAGGTCAGTTCACCACGAACAGTTCTTCACAGCGACAGTTCATCATAAGCAAGTTCTTCATAGGACGGTTCACCACAATTTGGATTTTTTATTTCACATTTATTTAACATTTCCATCAATAACTTATGTATTAGTTATTTTAAAAGTATTGATATATGTATATTTCACGCACCACTCTTTATTTTAAAACTAAAATCATTGCATATTAGGAGTAACACTATTTTAATTGATTACACTGCAAATTGAACGTTAGAAACATGTACAAAGCTGAATGAATAGCTTCTATTGATATCTCATGGTATACTATTTACATTTTTCGTTGGAATAATATTATTTAAATTATTCGACACTAATAATATATATCAATATTTCTAAAATAACTAATACATAAGTTATTGATGGAAATGTTAAATAAATGTGAAATAAAAAATCCAAATTGTGGTGAACCGTCCTATGATGAACTGTCGCTGTGAAGAACTGTCCGTGGTGAACTGTCCTGTGTCATTTCTTGTAATTTGCTCAGAGTATTCGTGTTGTATAATATATGTATCTTCTACTCCGTCTTCAGCGGCTATCAATATATATAAATGGAGATCGAATATACTAACAATGGGAACCGCTCTCTAACGTATGACCGCTGCGGTCACTAGTATCTTAACAATGGTCACAACATCAATAAAATTACGAATAGAGGTACGATTCGTACTTTCTCATTTTGTTTAGTATACACTTGTCATTTGTTATGTTTGCATCTATTTGCTATGACAGTGTATACCAACATCAAATAAAGATAAATAAGCCCACATGATTTTAATTTATGGAGAAACAGAGAAAAATAGTCTCGCAGCAAAAAATTGTACGCAGAACGTTTCCCAAATCGACATCATCCCTCGACTGCGATAAGTGTGAAAATTGTATGTCGGCTTCGGAATACAGGTTCAGTAATTCGTTACGACGATCGCGGCCATGAAAAAGGACGTCGAGTGCTTGAAGCAAGCACATTTTAAACATCGTGAAGCGAATCCCGGTATGAGCACAACAAATCTAGCACAGCAAGTAAATGACTCCGCGCATGTTAGGATATCCGTAAATGTTTGGACAGGGTTGATAGGCAATCAATTACTTGGACCACATGTGCTCCCACAACGATTAAATGCGGACTTGTATTTAAGGTTTCTCTGGGATACTTGTGGCCAGCTCATAGTCCAGATCTAAATTCATTAAACTTTTTTCTGTGAGGATACATGAAAAATTTAGTGTATGACTGGCGTCCCGACATTGGAAATGCCAAAGATCTGCGGGATCCCATTTTTGTTGCAGTACAACGCATTCGCGACAACATGCCGAAGTTTACGTGCGTACGTCGTCGCATTGATGCTTGTATTACTGCTCATGATGGAAATTTTGAACATCTTTCGTAAATATTTTGTCCTGTTTCTCCTAAATACATCGGTTCTTTTCAGGACCACCGCCAATGTCATAAAAAGGTTTTTTTGTGTAACAAATAACTAAAATTTGGTATTGATAAAAATACTTCACAGATCTGCTGTACATATAATAAAAGCTGACTTGATTAACAACGCTGTCACTCAAGTGCCGTCCTATATGTTTATGTCTCTTTGTCTTGGGCTCGTGCAAATACCAGCCAGTTGTGTTTCAATACACCATTCACTATTCATACCATCTAACAATTTCTTATCGATTTTGTACTTCTATATTTGAGAGAGAAATCAACAATATTTGTAGAAATGCAAGATAAACAAGGAAATGAACCAACTTTACATTACATTAATTAATTCTTTACGTTAAATGCTATAAGCCTTAGATTACGAATCCTAGAAGGTAATGGTATTGATGAAGTTCTGACATACCATCTATTTGGAAACTATTAGTTTAGCAAATTACACCTATTCACTTGGTACTCGGGTGAAGATCCGTTGTACTGAAACTCCATGTTGTGTCAGTTCGCTAGTAGTACGTCTAGTAATAATTCAAACAAATTATTTCGCAAAAATGTTTTATACCTAGCAGTATCTAAAAGAAAGTAAGTAGTTTTTTGAAATCAATTGCTCTTTGGAAGTGTGATTTTTTTTCTCTTGTACATAGATTGTAAAGATTAATTATTTCTTTTCTCGTAAATTTCGTCTTGTTTCGGTCGAGTACCATTCGTTGGTGAGAAATAATTAACAACGCAATATTACGTACAATGAGGTAATATCGAACAAGGCATACAAAAAACATATTTGTATATACTACACATACAACAACTACTGAAACGATAGTTCAATACATCAATACAATTTAGAAGGCCGCTCTAATTGCAGCCACATCAGATTAAAAAAAGAAATCATTCTGAACAAATACAAATACATTGTCTTAAGTTCAGCTACTTCCGCAAAAATCAACTAATTCACTCTTTGTTTTAATTAGTAGCTACAAGTGGCTAAAAGTGGATAATCGTGTCTGCGAACAGATACGATTACTCCGGTTTGCATCGTAATGTGCTCCAGACACGAACATGCAGTTCTACTGATAAATTTATGTATATGAATTATTCTTGTAAATTTACTAATTCCAGAATATAGATAGTTTTAATTAAATGACTAAGTATTGATTATAACAATTTTAATAACAAAGGGAACTGCAACGAAAATAATAATAATCAATTTAGTTTATTGTTTTCCATCTATTACTATTTTAGGAGTTTGACCGTGTTATTGTCGTGCAATTGAATCACAATATAAAACCACAATAAATGCATAGAAAGTACAAAACTTATCAACGCAACTTTACCACATTAATATAAGTAGCTTCTTTAGGAGTAAAAATGAGGTCGAAGTCGTTAGATCTCGATAGTACGAAGTGTAAATTACGATAGTAAATTTTGTATTTATTAAGGCTTTTGCTTCATTTTTTATTTTGCTATTGTATGTACGCTCATGGAAAGTACAGATTGGGCAGTTTCCATCTAATAACGTATTGAAAATGTCCAATCTTCATGGGCGTATGTACCTATACACAATGTACACTACTATAAGGCGATCAAATTCGATAAACTTTATAATAAAAGGCTAGACAGTGGCTACTCTCAATTTCAATTTCAATACAACATTTTAGGTTAAGGAAAATTACATTAAGTATCAAAATTTGAATTGCACTCTTTACAGTGTCATTTTGTTACACAATGAATAATTATAACACTACAAGTTTGTAAAAGTTACCAACAAAAAACAATAGAATGCCGCTAATAACACCATTTGCATAATCGCAAATGTTTAGCTATGTACATATTTGCAATTCTATAGTATTATTATAAGATATATGTATATATTTCTTTATTCCTAAAGGTATTTGAAAATTAATGAAATTTCTATCTGACTACTATTAATATTGCCACATCAATTACACGCATGCTTTGCGAATTTATTATTCCTAGTCATATACAAATATCCAATATTTCCGGCAGTATTCCGGATTATATTAAAGTTTTTATAAAATTTCTCATACTTCTCATTCAGAAGTTGCTGTTACTCTATGATTAAAAATGTTTTATGTAGATGTATTTCCTTATATAGAATGTATGTAGGTTTCTTTATCTCTGAATGTAACGTTAACCTTCTCTATGTTCAGTTTTAAAATGGACAAGTCAATGCATTGTAGACAATTGTACAATGCAGGTCAATACACTGTTGAAAAACAAACATTCAAGTACGTCAAGACGTCAAGATTTTATTTAAATATATTAAGTGGATTGTCACTTCGTTATTAAAATATTTCAATTAAACACAATACAAGATTAATACGTTTAATTTCGTTGAGAATCAAGTAGAAATATACAACTGTGGTTGTGAATAGCAAACCCATCGTTTTTGAACCGACCAAAATAAAATGACTCATATTTTTGCGTTATAATCATGTTCATCGATAAAGAACAGACTGTTAAGGATGTTGTCTATTATTTCAGCTCAAACATTAACACTCTCATTATACTGGGTGTGGGCTACATTATGCACGTAGTATTTGATTTGTGATCAGTACCCATTTGAATAAGAAAGGAATAGGATAACAAGGATTGAAATCACAATAACAAAAACGATAGTGTTGGGCATTTACGGTGCCATTCAAGGAAAGTGATGCTTTAAAATGTATTCATTTTCATTTAATAGGTTAACATAGTTTCGCAAGACTCACTTCTCAGTGCCAAATTTGTAAGGTTTGTAAATGTTTATTAAGTATCGCAGACTTTAAACTGTTGCACTAGATGTCGCAGCGATGTCACATAATTCTTTTCTGCGTAACATTATACTGCTAATTCCACTTACTCCGTAAGTACATAGGATGCATTTGCTGTTTTTGTGCAAATTAACTTTGCAAACTGCAGTGCATTGACTTGCATTGTACAATTGTCTACAGTGCATTGACTTGTCCATTTTGAAACTGAACATAGGGAAGATTAACGTTATATGTTCAAAGATAAAAAAACTTGCGGTATGTATAATACGACTGATGATAAGCAAAGTCTTGATAATCAAATATATGTATGTTTGTTTCATATGAACCACATATTATTCACTCACTCAATCTTTCGTTACATATATTGATTGCACAAATAGTCAATTTCTCTTTATCAACAGACCGATATTCCCAAGATTACTTTTATTTCTCACAAAGTGCGGTGATATTCTAGTAAAACATATATTACGTATAGGCACATATACAGGTATATGTATATGTACAACATATGTATACAGGGTGTCCACGAAATACAAAGCATGCTTTTAAGGGATGATAGCTACAACGATTTAGAAACAAAAACATATAATACACCTTGAGTCTATCTGTAAGCGTAAACGACAAAAAAAATTATTTCTCATGTCACAAACTTCGACGCATACTGTACACCGGCAGCTGATCAGTGCAAGATTTACCCGACGATTACAGGCGTGTGTTCTTGAAAATGGGCAACACATCCGGCCTTTCCTGTAATACATTTTCTCCTGTCTCTCAAAAAAGTCCTTTTTAGGACCACCAATTTATCACAAATAAAAGAAAAGAACTCTATTTTGTAGTAGCCTTTACGAAAGAGCTTAAAGCGCTTAACATAATTGCAGTAATTACATTTTTTTCATTCAATGCGACTTTCCCTCAACTTAAATTTTCATTTACCGATCGGAGGCTGCTATTAAATACGCCCTTTTCACTCTAACTTCAACATAACATCGATTTTATTGTCATAAAATTATTTAAAAAAACGCAAAGGTATCTTTATTTTAAAACGTATGTCCATTGACTTCGTACCATACAAGTTCAAGGTCGTATAAACAGATGATGCTTGGCTTGCATCTGCGCTTCTAACTGCATACGTGTACAGTATTTCAAAATAGGAAATAATTCGTTTTCATCGTTGTTTTCAGTTATTTTCAACCCTAAATTTTTGATATGATTTTTTGGTTATTTAAGAAGCAATATGGATGAGTTTTCTTGTACAGTTTGACCAAATAAGGTTTTTTAGAAATAATTTTTTTTCTCGTTTACGCTTACAGATAGACCCAAGGTGTATTATATGTTTTTGTTTCTAAATCGTTGTAGCTATCATCCCTTAAAAGCATGCTTTGTATATCGCGGACACCCTGTATATATGCATATATTCGCCTCTTGTCTTTCTGAACGAGACCGTCAGTACATTGTCAGTGTGATGCGTGTGTTCCATGTAAAACGGGTATAAAGCTTACTTCCTAACAATTTTGCTACTGAATCTTTGTCACGGAGCATGTATGTATTATACTGATCATTGTAGAGTTTTCTCCGTAGAGAATAGAATAAACCATAGTTTTACAAAAACCAAGCAAAAAAAGCAAAATGCGCACATTAATCACACTTTGGTAATTTTTTCCTTAAATGTAACTCAAATTAAATAATTGCTATAGATTTTCTCTGTAAAGTCACATTTTTCCAACTTTGGAAAATTATGCAAGATCGAAAACGTTGGTCTTTATCTCTGTCTTTTACCAACAATGTTATCAGAAATATTGCATATCAAGTTTTTTTATCAAATCATTCTTGTCAACAAGTGCAACTTACCTAGTAACACAGAAAACACGAGCGGCAAAGTCGGAAATAACCTTATTATTGATGTCATCCTACCTATCTCAGCACTCCTGTAACAAGAAAAGAAAAAGGTTAGAACGAAAAGAAACTCAAACAGAACAATGTAAGTTCTTTCGGAAATCCATGCATATTATTAGTAGAGTGGCGACATTGATAAATGATGCCTCCCAACTCGTTACAGTGGTAGGTAGGTGTTATGTTCCTATGGGGGTAGCATCCCCCATTCGCACGGCAAACTTACTAAACGTGTCTATATATCCGAAGCGAGAGGTTGTTTGAAGTCCCAGTGCCAGTCCCGCGACCCGTGTTGTAACGGTAAAGTTACTGACATTCAATTATGCTCTAACATCACAAAAGGATTTTGGTTTAACATCGTCGGCACGACAATGACCTTTTCAACATCATCGTGCAGATGAGGATCTCAGAAAAATAGCTAGATAGAAAACCTCCTTCGTTTAGGGTTGGAAATTTCTCATTTCCCTATACAGCACTAGATGAAAAGAGAGTCAAAAGTACCGTACTTAGCTTTTTCATTTTAATACAAAATTGTAAATACAAATTTCCAATCTTTATATACACACATAATTTGCATTGAAAAATGTCACAAGAAGCTAATTCTGCATCCACGGCATAGATAATATAAAGAGCTAGCTAGTATTATATCTTTAAGTTAATTTATTGTACAGTGTCGGTTCAACAGCGGTAAAGATAAATTAGGAGACCTGCAATATAAGGTAGTTTGTGCATAAAGTATACATACCAATAAAAAGTTATCACCATAAAATTTATCTAGCTGTTACAATAGCTTCTTTATAAAATTTAGATATGTAGTACAATAGGCCATTTAAGTGGCGGCAATCCCAATGGTTATTTTAGAATTTTTTTTGATAATTACCAAATAATTTGCAAGTAGGCAATTACCGAGTATTGTAGAGTAAGTACTCACCTGCCAAAGTAGTTTTCAAATAAATAGTTTTTATTCATTATTTGTTGATAACTAATAAATTATTACTTTGAAAACGTCATTTATTTGTCCCGTAAAATTTAAAAACGCCCTAATGTCTGTTTAATGTTCAGAAAAAGTCACTATCTGCATTGCAGTATTATCAAAATAATCCAGTTCCTGCTCAAGCGTTTCTCAGTGTGGGTTACGCTAATTGTAAGTAGAGCTTTCGACTTCGTAGAGCAATATAATAGTTTTTCTTTGTTCAAATGTCGCCTGATCGTGTTCAGACTAACACGAATTCCTTTCGTCACAAGTATAACCTTGGCTTCGTGCAGGTGCATTCTGGAATGATCCCTGAACAACTGGAAAATCACTTTGTCGTACTTTCTAGACGTTGCTCTCGTTTTACCGTGTTCAGGCAAATTATCAGCATTTTTTAACTCTTTACAGTGCTTCGCCCACATCTGAACGAACTTCTTTGATTGAACTTTTGCTGCGGCACTATATGACGATTTTGGTCCTTTTCTATGCGCACACAAGGAGACGCAGAAATCATTTTGCATAATTGCAACCCGTTAAACAAAATCTTTGTCACTGTGTCAGTTGATGGTTGCTCACTAAAAAATGGAAGTAGACACTGTGTTCACAGATTCAATAATATCCAAGCTTATTTTTGATTCCTTAAAGTTAAAAAAAGAAATTATGCCGACTAATATTATTTTTCGAATTTACGATAAAAGAATTTTACCAGTATTAAAATTTGCCCAAATATATGTAGCATATCGACAGAAAGAGTTTTCTTCTAACCATTATATAGTTGATGCGAATTTGAAGTCTATATGCGGTCGTGAATTGGTATTTCAGGCGGATACAACTTGTTCAAGATTAAAGAAATTGAAGCTAGCGATCCAGGAAGTCAAACAATCTTATAAATCACCAATTTAGTTGTTTAATACGAAAATATTTTCGTAAATGAGATTGGTTGTCTGAAAGATGTCGAAGCTGAATTATTTTTGGAAATAGACGCGAATCCGATTTTCTTGAAGGTCAGAACAATTCCTAATGCTTTAACGACACAAGTAGAAATGGAAATAGATAGACTTGAGTCATTAGAAATTGAAATTGAGCAACGCAATGTTCTGATTGGGCAACACTTGTGGTGCCCGTTATTAACCATAGTGGTAAATTTCGTCCTTGCGGGGATTATAAAGTAGGTCTAAATCGAGCACTTAAACAAGAAGAGTACCCGATTCCAAACGTAGAAGAATGCTTGTACAAATTATCTGAAGGATCGATCTTTCCAGATTTGAGAAGCTTATATGCACATGCGCGTAACAGAGAATATTTCGAATTTACTTATAATAAATGCCAGTAAATGGTTAGATAGGATAAACAGATTGATGTATGGAATAGCGAACCGGCGTTATGGCAAAGATTTATAGAATCCGTATTTAAGGAAATCCGCTGACTTCTGTAAAGTAACCTGTAGGTTAACTGTTTAAATAATATAGCAAGATACTAAATAATACCAGCTTCTGACAGATAATATGTTTATTGATTAACTCTGTTACCAGTGGTTACAAGGATGATATGATGTGTGTGTATAAATGTTGCAACTATAAAACATAACTAACTAATATCATGACATCCCCCTTCTTAAAGGTTCAAACGAACAGGGGCTTGTGGCTGTTTTGTCGTCTCTGTAGGCTCGGTTAGACTGTTAACCTCTTCTTCTTGCGGTAGGCTAGTAGAAAGCTGTGTTGGCGTTGTGAAAATGAAATAAAAAGTGTCAATTGTATGAAACCTGTCTGTACTAGAATACAGATTAAGTTCCAAACATAACTACAGCATGATTACAGTTATGTTAAGCAATATTCGCGTAATACTATATAAATACATACATATATGAGTATTCATATGTTCATATGTACACTCGAACGTTTTAAAATCGACTCAAACTGCCATAAAACTCGATAAAAGTATGCTTTATTGCGGTACCCGAATGCGAAGCAGTAATGATATGGTCAACTGTAAATTACTATTTATATATAATATATTTTTCCGGTGAATTGAGTTTCATATGCAGGTACACTTAATCCAAAGGATCATTTATATATTCCTAAAGCGTAGTTTCTTAATGCGATGTTAACATGATTTGAAATAAATAAATACAGTACAACCTCGATAATCCGGACATATAAAGTTTATAGCCTGTTCAAATCATCGAGGTTATCCGAATTAGCGGCGTTTTCAAAAAAACTAGTGATATTCAAGTAATGCAGTTTCTGTAATTTTGTTAATACCTAAATATTACACAAACACAGTGTATTTATCAGGCATATTTACTTCATTCATTCTTTCATTAATGACTTCAACGTGACGTACACTATATACTGCGATAAAATCGCTTGTATCATCTTCATCGCTGCTTTCGTCAATTTTTGTAACCTCTTCAATAGTATCCTGTTCTGTTGGTATACCTGCATGTTCTCCTAAAGCTCAATTCAATATCCCATTATTACTCACGTTTGAATCAATCTTTATTACTATATTTTGTAATATCAGTCATACTATTATCTAGCCCTGGAATTTATATAGAACTGTCTAATTTCGGAAAGGGCGAGATCGTCTTCTTCTTCTGATTGTCCCAACTAGCCACAATCAGCTTCGCTGTGACACGTTTCCAAGTTTCGTGTACAGCGTCAACTCCATTTGACTACAGGTTTTCAAATATTGTACTATTTTGCCATCCTTGAACGACATTATATGTCTTAACAAAGTTTTATTGTACAACATTTTAATATGATGAATAACATGTTGATCCATCGGTTACAAAATTGCTGTATAATTATTAACAATTAATTCCTCCGTTATTAAACGCGAAGGTGCATTATTAATTAATAATAATGCTTTTTTAGATCTCTTTATACTCTCTAAAAATTCTTTAACATTAGGAATGAAGTGATCATTACACCAACTGGAAAATATTTTCTCATCTAAACCGTTTTGAATCCTTTATATTACTGATAACGATGCATTCTTAAAGACACGAGGAGGTTCCGCTTTTCCGAGAATAAAAACTGGAAGTTTATGCATTCCCGATGAATTACAGGATGACATAAAAATTTGTCTATAGTGGGATATTTTTCTACCAGAAGCAGATATACATTCTGATGCACTCCGCTTCCTATGAGTAGTGCTCTCCAAAAGAAGGGCGGCATTCTTTAACTATTTTCGAAAACTTTCGTTTCAATGGCTGTACGGCACTTACAGTCGTGGACAGTCGTTCTCCACACACTTTTAAAAACTCACAGCTAGCCACAAAGCTAGTGTTTCCTGTAAGTTGTTCGTTAAATAATGTTGCCCATTATCGTAGAATATCCGAAGAAATTTGAACATGGAAGGTTGTAGGAACTACGTATACAGAGCTTTCCTTGCTTTAGCGTTTTTAACTTTTTCACTCCTTTGTTCTAGAAAAAAATGTCCTATAGTCCGAATACACGCGTGTTGTAGTTTTGGACTGCCCCGAACCAAAGATCGTCAGGCGTTCCCGCATCCAGACTGAAGAGATGTTTAAACTCAAAATGTCCGAATGCTGACGGTGTCCGCATTACTGAACTGTCCGATTGATCGCATATCCGAACCGTAGAGGTTGCGCTGTACAGTTAAATTTCTATCACATACAATTTCACTATATTTCTAAGTATTTATGTAATTAAAGAATTGTATGAGTAAAGATTTTTGTATTATATTACATACACAATTATACTTAATCCAAGGATCATTTATATATTACTAAATCGATAAATTCTTAATGCGATCTTACATGTTTTGAAAAGAATAAATATAATTAGTTAAATTGCTATCGCATACATGTTCACTATATTTCTAAGTATTTATATAATCAAGAAATTTCATGGGTAAGGATATGTATAGGAGGAAGATATGTACCAGAGTCTATTACATACAATTTAGAGAATTGCTTTCGCTTGTAACTGTGAAGTGTAGCAATAGATTGCCGGTATACATCAAAAAGTAACAAAGGGTGAAATTGTTGGCTTACGGAAAGAAGGCCTATGAACAAGAGATATTGTGGAACGAAAGAAGTTAGCGCGATATAGAAGCGCAGGTCACACTAGAACGACCAATAACTAGCCAACATAAGAAACTAACAGTAGAAGAAGATACTATACTTATTGCATCTGAAAATCCTTTTCATTCCACTAAAATGCTGTAAGAGCGAACACACCGTAAAATGCAAAAGACCGGCAAAGGTTATAGATTTTCCACAACATTATACTCAGCAGCGGTTAGATTTTGCCGTATAGAACTTTTATCGTGGTTAAGTAGATGTAGTGTTCTGCAATGAGAACGTATTCTAAATGACTGGTCCGCACCATAGTAGGTTGTATCGACCAACTAATACTAGATTTCATGTTTTGAAAAGCAAAGCTAGCGGTAGAATTAGTGAGGCCTACTGGGCTGGATATCATCGCATGGTGTAGGTGATTTAGTACCCATTGCAGCACGTTTAACAGCAGCTGGTTATGTAGACATCCTCGATTAGAATACTCTACCACTAGCATATGCAAATGGGCGTAAAATAATCATAGTGCATGATAATAGTCCAATACATACATCGGTCGCCGTGACAAATTGGTTAGCAGAGCATCTGAAGATTGTGAGTGTGAAATGGCCTGCGAAATCTCCAGATCTCAATCCGAGAGAGCGTGTTGTTAATACTAGAACGCTGTTCGCATGATTTTGCAGAACCAAGCAATGGCGATGTTATGAAAACTGGAATGAAGTTACCCCAGACTTTTGTCGAAGTTTGTCAATTCAATGCAAAGACGATTGGAAATTATGGCAGGGGGTGGGTATTAGACGAAGTATTAAATACTTTTAACTTTATGTTTTTAAATATTTAATTTAGAATTTTTTAAATTGTTTATTCAGTTTAGAGATTTTTCAAGTTTATATCGACTGTTTGAATATTTATTTAATTTTCCTTATTTTAGAATTAAACACTTTTTTTCTGTCTATAATACTGATTTCAGTTTGACTGTCTTTTCATTCACCTTCCTTATTATTTGAAATAAAATATTAATTTGCTTAATGAGTATTTTGTTATTAATTGTAGAATAAAATCAGGCTTTTTGAACTAAATAAACTTAAGGTGAATATAGATTCCTGTCTAATAACTGCTTTGATAAACAATAATTTTCTTATCGTTCTAAAATTAATTTATACATCATATTACTAAATTTAGCTAAATTGGGATTGAAGAAATACAATAATTATTTTATTTGTGTTTGTTTGTTACGGATGTTGGTAATCGCTATACTACGTATAACAATACAGAAATTAAAAGTTTCTGAAAAAAATACATATGCATATACTGCATACTACAAACACCCAGTTAAATGTAGTCCTCGTCGCCGCGGGTGAGTCCGTTCTAAAACGTTCGAGTGTATATTTCCCTTTCATTTGAATAACCCTCATATTACTCAAATGCATTTTATAATGTTTAAATATCTTTAATGCAGTGCTTTACCAATCGTGTTTATTTTTTGCCGATAACACAAGATTGCAGAATATATTATTGTAATGTATGTATATTAATATGTAGATGTTACACTTAACATGGAAACCTAATACCACGTACTTGATGTCATAAAACATGATGGATGAGCATATTCGCCCACAAAATTGTAACGTTTACTCCGAAGCGGAAGAAGTTGTCAAGCATTCCTTCGAATATACACCCACATATGACAGCAATCGGCGCATGTTATGTACGCAAAATATATCCTTTTATACTAGTACTATTAACATCAAATGGAAATATTTCACATCACGCGTAGAGTTCTCGTTTAGAACATCAGGTTAGTGAGTATTTTTACCCATCAGAAGCATTTCAGTGTTAATTTCATTCCATCCTGAATACCACCGACGACCGAAAAGAGGCCCCTTTATAAATTACAGGATAACAATCGACTGGTACAGTAACAATAGAATTCGGCTGAACGAGAATGGGACTATAAATAACCTTCGCTGTACCATAGGAGCAAGAGATAATCGCTTATGTTGTGTATTGAGCTGATTGTTTTAGAAGGGCATATTTGTTTTGGCATTCGAACTTCCTATAAATTATCATATTGAATATATTTAGCGTCACCAATTTATTTAAAAAGTATATATATCTTATGTATGTATATTGCCAATAAATACACAGACAACAATAACATTTTTTTGGTAATTTATTAAAATTATTTCTATGCAAACCATCTCTCGGTAAATTGTATTTTACTGTCTTTAGTGAAGCGATCGGCATAAGCTAATCATATGTAAATATGCAATTTCACGTCAAATTAATTTTACTACTTTTATTTGTTTAGGATCGGAAGTTCCCTGAAATATGACTGAGAGTACATACACACTGATACATACATACATATAAAGTAAGAGGCAGGTTTCAACAACTTCAACATGCTTTGTTTATATACATTTGTAAAAGTATACTGACCTAATACTCAAACATAACTTTATCCTGCAAAAAATTATAGAAGACTAAAGGTAGAACGCTGAACGTATGTACAGTCATGGACAGATAAAATGTCCGAGTGTACGGAGTGCAGGCTGCGCTCCTGATACAATTCGCTTGACGGCACAATCGATATTGTATCAGAAGCGCATACAGTACGCGCAGTACAGTACAGTACAGTGTCCGTATACGGAGTATACGGAGTGTATGTTGCGCTCCTGATACAATATCGATTGTGCCGTCAAGCGAATTATATCAGGAGCGCAGCTTGCACTCCGTACACCCGGACATTCCATCTGTCCATGACTGTACATACATACCTTAGGTGAGTACTAGGCGATTTAGTCTGTTTGGCGTAACATGACATTTGTTATTGTTAATTTAATCACATAAATTTGTATTTAATTCACATTATATTGTTTCCGTCAATAAATGCTATTATTATTATTAAAAAAGCCAGTTCTAAAATTACAGACTTTCATGTAAACAAAACTCAGCTTCTAAAAATGAGAAAAAAAATGTTTTTGGTTTTTTCCTTAAAATTGCTGAAGTGTTCTTGTGGGCGTGTTCTACCAATAAATAAGATACCTATGAACATTTCTTAAATTTTGTTGTGATCTTTTAAAGGAGTGAAACATGCAACTTCTCTTCCTTTTTTACCAGAACTTTGTAACAAAATAAAATATGTTGATTTAAAAACATCTGTTGAAAAGAATGATTTACCTAGGACTAAACTTTTTAACTCATGTGATTTTTTTTTTCCGTAAAAGCAATAGTTTCTTAATAGAATAATTAAATTATTAAATTAAAAATCTAGTAGGTGGCTGAGAAGTCATCATATTCATAGGTAGCTTGTTTATTGGTAGAACATGCCTACAAAAGGCAGTTTTCAGCTATTTTAAGAATAAATCAAAAACAATGTTTTTTCTTATTTTTTACATGATAGACCCCCTTTAATTTTTGACAAGGAATAAATATTATGATGTTTTCGATTTTATTCACAGAAGATATGTCCATGCACGATATTGTATTTAACTTTAAGTTTAGTTCTAGGTAAATCATTCTTTTTAACAGATGTTTTTAAATCAACAAATTTTATTTTGTTAAAAAGTTCTGGCAAAAAAGGGAATAGGGGTTGCATGCTTCACTCCTTCACAGCTTATTTATTAGTAGAATACGCCCACAAATGCCACTTCTTTAACTCTTCCACAATTTTCAGAAAAAAACAAAAACAAATAGAGCGATTCTCTCTTCTATTTTGAGTCGATAATCTTATATCAAAAAATGTGTCCGGTCCTTCCTTTAGCCAAACAAGATCCTCCAATCTCAAAAGGTATGACTAGAATTTAGAAAAATTCGTAAAATTTACCAATGAAGAAACATTGGTGTGAAACTACTAATTGAGCAAAATGCATAGACGTAGCTGATCGAGTAAGTACTGCGTGTCTGTAAATGTTCATACGCTAATTAAGTTGGTACTTTGGATTTTATTTTCCTACAGTTGGTGAAATCCATTGGCGTAGTATAGAACCACGGCATAATAATATGATAATATTGTTCAGAATCATAATGAGGTTATATTTGGAATATTAACACATAACTATTAACAAGTTTATTAGACATAAGTAAATATATATCCAAAACACTATTATTAAATGAAAATAACATTTATAAGCAGAAAATAAGTATATTTATAAAAATTGTTGAAAATGTTCTCCATTTGCTTGTAAACATAACATTATTCGTCGTTTCATATTTTCAAATACATCGCAAAGTTGTTCTTGAGTTATATTTTGAATTTCATCTCTAATGGCTTGTTGAAGTTCGTCCAAATTGTGCAAGCGGTTTTTATAAATATTATTCTTCACTTGCCCAAAAAGAAAATAATCTGGTGGCGTTAAATCTGGACTCCTCGGTGGCCACAGGCCTTGGCTTATAATACGATTTCCATAAAATTGTTGTAAATAATTGATGGTGGTCTGTGCAGTATGAGCAGTGGCTCCGTCTTGTTGAAAATAACCCCTTGTTATTTCATCATCATGCAGCTGATTTATAAATTCTGTCAAAAGAATAGTTTGGTATCTCTCTGCATTAATTGTCTCGTTAAAAAATATTGGACCTATTATTCTTCGTCTTGATATTGCAACCCAAATTCCAACTTTTAATGGATGCAAACCTTTTTCAACAAAATTGTGCGGGTTCTCCGTACCCCAAGTTCGGTAATTCTGGCTATTTACATAACCAGATAAATAGAACCATGCTTCATCAGTGAAGAAAGTTAAGTCCAATAAATCATTATTATTAAGGTACTCGTTAAACAATTGACAGTACAGTATACGTTGTTGATAATCACGAGGGTACAATTGTTGCACAACCGAAACTCGATAAGGATGCATATGCAAGTTTTTATGTAGAGCTTTTGCACAACTAGCTCTACTAACACCTGAAAAGAAAACATAATTAAGGACTTCCGCTTATTTAAATATTCTAGCTTGTGTACCTGACTGTGCTGAGAGCTTGCGTAGTGATTTTTTGGGGCTTTGATTGATTCGTTCCTCAAGATCATTAAGGATAGCTTCAGTTAATATTGTAGGTCTTCCGGTTGATTTATCCTTACAAATACAATTTTTTCTGTCAAAACGCTTTATAATCACGTTTGTGATGGCCGAAAACATCATAGTTGACATTTTCATTGGGAAACGCTTCTACAAACTGATCGAAGCAAGACCGCAAACTGTACGACCAAGTTCCATCCTGGTTGCGAGTTGCACTGCGAAAGTGGGCCATAAGAATGTATGCGTCTTGTTCAGGCGTAAACATTTTTAGCTTTCCAGACAATACTGAAAGAAAGTTATAATAGTGGTTATTACAATATAAGTTGCATTTCATATTAAAATATAAGTTGCATTTCATATTAAAATATAAGTTGCATTTCATATTAAATTATTACTTACCTACAACTCGAACAAACGATAACGAATGAGCTCTAAGAAGAACTGTTCGAAATTAAAGATATAAGTGCGAAGAAAACAGATAAAATAATTTTTACAAAACCGACGATGACAGCTAGCTATCTACAATTAATAATGGCAATTTATTCCATCTACGTCTATGTACCCGTTCAACAAACAGAGGTACCACTACACCTTCATATAATTGTAGGTATGCCAACTTAATTTGCGTACGGACATTTACAGACACTTTGTACATATCACATGGTAAAAAAGGATGGCTTCTTTGAAATTAAAACTAGTTGATTTTTGACGTTTTTCAAAATGAAATTAAATAAATAATTTATGTCTAATGAATAGAAACCTCTTACAAGAGAAGATTGAAACCTAAATATAATGCTTTTTTAACAAGAGACTACTCTATCAAAAACAAATGCCGATTATTTTAACTAGTACTACTATTCTAACACAAATATTCACTGGATCTCTTGGTGCCGAAGTAGAACACTAATTCACTATCACCCA
>SMLS01068241.1:0-83555 GCA_004785975.1 Popillia japonica
TATAGTACTTACCTTAAAGAAGCAGAAAATCTCCACATCGTCTTTATTTCCTCTGCAAGGGGCAAGTACTTATTAATTTTCTCCCGGTAAGTTTTTATTATGTTGCAGGGCAAAGGAACGGCAATATCGATGATGTAGGAGATTTTCTGCTTCTTTAAGGTAAGTACTATATCTGGGATGTTGTTGGGAATGTGTTTGTCCGTGATGATTTGACGGTTCCAGTATAGTACTTACCTTAAAGAAGCAGAAAATCTCCTACATCATCGATATTGCCGTTCCTTTGCCCTGCAACATAATAAAAACTTACCGGGAGAAAATTAATAAGTACTTGCCCCTTGCAGAGGAAATAAAGACGATGTGGAGATTGGAAAAGGTTGTCGTAGTGCCGATCGTTATGGGAGCTACAGGAGAAGTGCCGCACAAAATATATCACAGCCTGAACATCCTTGGCATACAAAAGAACATATATCTCCAAATGCAAAAATCCATCCTCCTCGATACATGCGCTATACTTCGCCGAATAATGGGGATTACCTAAGGTTGCAAACCCAGTCATCTTGCTACGGCCGATGACTGACACTCACCCAGACATAAAAACCAAAAGTCTGTGAAAACGGAAAATAATAATAATAATAATAATAATAATTTTTTATTTTTTTTTTTTTTTTTTTTTTTTTTTTAATACAAATACAAATAATAATAATGCATCAATACAATTTTGCGAGGTAGACGATTATATACTCTAACTACCATACCTCTCACCCCAAACTGGTAATATTAACAGTGTATTTTAGTTTTTTAAATATTGGTCGGCAAGTTTGCGTGAAATGAGCGCTCACAATTGATCTTAAAACGGCCTTCTGTGCCAGAAAGACTCTCTTAGATGCTGCCGATGTACCCCAGAGTAAAATACCGTACTCTATCCTCACAGATTTAGCCTCCTGCAGATTTATACCATTCAAAGAAATATTCGTGATCTCTGTTCGCCTATGTCTGGTATGAAAAATCATATATTTGGTTTTCTCTAAGCTTAAAGACAACTTATTTGTTGCGAACCCTTCCGTTAGAGACCGGAGTAGAGTATTTGTAATAAATTCCTGCTCATCATTCGTTGTCAGTATGGAGATATCATCGGCATACATATGTAGTTAGATAAACATCTGATAGAAAAAGCACAATATCGTTGACATACAAATTAAACAGTACAGGGCCCAATGCGGAACCCTGTGGAACGTCCATCGCAACCGGCAACGAATGAGATTTAGCGGTCTCAATTTCACCAGAAGGTGTAATGTGTCTAATCTGTACGTATTGAATGCGGTCAGACATGATTCCATAAGTCTGTAGCTTATTGATGAGATTGTCATACTGTACGCAATCAAAAGCCTTTTGCAAGTCACAGAAAATGCCCAGAACAGGTTTTCTGCTTTCAATATGCTCTAGGACAGTGTTATAAAAATTGATTAGGGCAGTGGTTGTCGACTTTCCCTTTGTAAAGCCGTGTTGAAATTCTGTCAGAATATTATGCTTAGACAGAAAGTTGTTTAGCCTCTCCAACATACAATATTCAAGAATCTTTGCAATACAGGAAGTCAATGCTACAGGTCGGGAATTCGAGGGTGTTTTGTCATCGCCTTTTTTATATATAGGAGTAATTACAGCTGATTTCAAAATATCCGGAAACACCGTTAGAGAATGAACTATTAACTAAGTAAGTTAAGATGTCACGGAGGTACATTTTATTTCCCTTGATTACGGAAGTCGTAAGGTCATCTGGTCCAGTGGAAACTGTATTTTTTAGTTTACCAATGATAGTAGCTATTTCGGCAGAGGTAAAAGGAGAAATCTATGTGATTATGGCGATTATTTTTCGAACACGCTGAATAATCCGAAATAATTTTCAGACATACTCCTTAACGTCTAGTTTCACAGTGTGTTTCAGAAAATCGTGTCACTTGAATAGCAAATGAGCACTAAAAGACCGGAGTTCAGTTGCAGGACCCTGTATAGTATATAGCGCACGTCGACTTTAGTATGCTCCGAAATTGTCAGAATTTTATACTCTTCCAAATATCGATCGATGCAGTTCCTCGTGACACTCTCTTATTATACATATACATATATTTGTTTATAATCGTTGGAAAAATAAAAGGCTGTTATTATTATTATTATATAAAAAAAAAAGTTCAATCACTTTTGGGTAATTGCCAATTATTAAACTCCAATTAACGCTTTTCTAATTGTTTATTTTAGTTACTATGCAATAAATTACATATTATGTTCAAACTTGAAACATCAAACATTACATCATAGATTTAAATCGAGTCGTTAACGGGTAACAAAATACACTTTATTTATTTTTATAATGCATCATTAAATTTACGTAGAAGCAAATCCCAAACGATAATCTTATCTTATGATCTCTTCGTGTCGATAATTTCGGCTAAACATATCATGCGTGATATAAAAATCATATATTGATTTTCTTATCGTTCATCAAAGTTGCAAGCTGCAAAATTTATAGACTTGATTGTGTATACAGAATGAATATTAGACCCTTATCCAAAGAACTTCAGGCCAAGGCTATCGCCGAGTTGAACGAAGATCCGAAACGTATCAAAGATGATATCGCACATATTAAATCATGGTTATCTAAACAGCCACATCTGATAGCCCGAACAGGTTAGACGTTTATGATTTTATATGGCTCTCCTTGAACAGCCGAGGGAGACCTTTGATTCTTTTTTTTACTATCTACTGTGAAGTACTTGTGTATATTTATCAATAATTGCACTCGAAATTATTATTTACTGATAGACTCTAGAGTTAATTTTTGCTTCCAATAAATAGGCATTTTGATCGATAATATCAGGTAGTTTCTATTTATTGAAATTGGGCTGTGTAAGATAAAGCTCAACTCACGTGATATAGCATTTTTTAATAAATTTTACCAACCTATATAAATTAGATTAAGTTTAATTGAATCAAGATCGATGCGACATCTAGCGGGGATCATAATTTCAACTTCGAACTAAATATCTTACTAAAATTAACTCCACTATTATCATTGCAGATGACCAATGGATACTTACCTTCCTTCGCGGCTGCAAATTCAGTTTGGAACGCACCAAACAAAAACTAGACATGTATTACACCGTACGCACAATTGCACCAGAATTTTTCACTAAGAGAAACCCTTTTGATCCAGAAATTCAGGAGATTTTACGTCTTGGGTAACAATTTATGACAAATATGCATCATTAACATATCTTAATTTTATCTCTTCAAGCGTTATCCTCCCATTAAGAAAAACGGAGGGCCCGGATACCCCACGAATAATCCTAGCTAGATCCGGTCTTCAAGATTCCTCTCGATTTAATCCAATGAATCTGTTGTCGGTGCATTCCATGTTAACTGATATCCTGATCAACGAAGATGATCACAACGCAATATCTGGTCTTATCGTGATTCAGGATTATAAAGGAATCACTTTGTCTCAAATGACCCAGATGACGCCAGCGTTGGCGAAGAAGGCTTCTACAATATTTCAAGAAGCGATTCCGGCTAGGATTAAACAAGCGCATTACATGAATGTGCCAAGTTTTTTTGATACATTGTTCCAAATTATAAAGCCTTTCATTAAGGAGAAATTATTGAAACGGGTAAGCAACATCTGATAATGTTTCATCTTTATTCTCAAGTTTTCTGATTTTTTTTTAGATGGTGATACACACCAGTGATGATCCAGAATCGATTTATAAATATATTCCAAAAGACGTTTTACCAGAAGAATATGGTGGTGAAGGTGAAAAACTTCAAGAATTAACCGGTATGTTATTTCATGACTATCTCACACTTGACTTTTTAATTGCATTTATATAACTTCTTTTAGATTACTGGAAGGAAAAGATTGAAAGCTATAAAGATTGGTTTATAGATGATCTAAAATACAAAAGCATAGAATCCAAACGGCGAGGTAAGCCCAAAACATATGGCGATGTCTTCGGATTGGAAGGTGCCTTTAGAAAATTGGAGGTTGATTAATATTATAAATTTTAAAAGTTTAACTTATGATTTGTATTTATTGTGAACGCTTTTTTCATTTTCCATAAATATCAAATAAATTTCATTTAACATTAACATTGACTTTTAAATTTTCTTTCA
This sequence comes from Popillia japonica, assembly GCA_004785975.1. NCBI lineage: Eukaryota > Metazoa > Arthropoda > Insecta > Coleoptera > Scarabaeidae > Popillia > Popillia japonica. The sequence goes on from SMLS01068241.1 coordinate 4,165, forward strand.
TTATGTATTTCGTCATTGATTAATTACGGTAATATCAGGGTTTTCCATATGTTTGACGTTCGTTTTGATGGACGAGATTTACACATACTGCAGCAATCAGCTTCCATAAGATACAGCTCTCACTGTATTAGCTGAAGTGATGTGAACAAAAACAAACTAACCTACATGTTGGGGAAATATCAAAAATGGCTAAAATGTAGAAAATGTTTAAATTGGCAAAATCGTAAAAAATCCAAAATTTCACCAAGAGGTATGGGGGTATTTGAGCCACCCTCCACCATCAGCAACAGCCCATCTGGTTTTGGCAAAAACTTACCAGTTTAGACGTGATTATGTCCGCCAACACCCGCCGAAGGTAGTAGTGAAGGGGGATGACCCAAATTCCGCCAGAATATACATAGAACACAAAAAATTTAGAAAATCTCGGAAATATCTAAATTATGATTTTTCAATATAATTATTTTCCACGGAAAGTTAGTAAATGTAAATGTACAAAATCTAGTGAGTATTAAATTAATCTTACATGTCCAGAATTATTCAAGATTAAAAATGCCAAAAAAAATGGCTAAAATGTAAAAAAATGTCGAAAATGTTTAAATTGACAAAATCGTAAAAAATCTAAAATTTGAACCAAGAGGAATGGGGGTATTTGGGCCACCCTCCATCAGCAACAGCCCATCTGGTTTTGGCAAAAACTTACCAGTTTAGACCTGATTATGTCCGCCAACACCCGCCGAAGGTAGTAGTGAAGGGGGGTGACCCAAATTCCACCAGAACATACATAGAACACAAAAAATATAGAAAATCTCGGAAATATCGAAATTATGATTTTTCAATATACATATTCATTTTCCACGGAAACTTAGTAAATGTAGATGTACAAAATCTAGTGAATATTAAAAAAATCTTAGATGTCCAGAATTTGGAAAATATCTGAAATTTTGAAAATCCAAAGTTGTCAAAAATGTGGAAATTAACCAAAATGTTTAAAAGAATCATGTATGAATGCCGAAAAAGACTTACATATCAAAAAACCGGAGTTGGTAAGAATGTGTAAAAGTATAAAGTAACTTAGAAAATGTTTAGAGTGTAGAAAGTGGAAAGTATTCCAAAAAATCCAAATGGAATGGGTCGAAAATGTTAAAAATTCGAAAAATTTCCAATGGATCTGAAATGTCAAAATAGAGTTGTCAGAAAGTTTGAAAAATATCTGACTAACAATATCAAAAATGCGGAAAGGTCTGAAATATTGACAAAATCGTAACTACTCAGTGTGTAAAAATGCCAACAATATGGCAAATGTAGAGAATGTCAAAAATATGGAGATTGTTGTTGGAAACGGTAAAAATATTTAAGAATTAAAAGTAAATGTCAAAAGTGTAGGGGATAACAAAAAATGAAAACGGTCGAAAATAGGTGAAATAGGCTAGAACGTCCAATGCGTGAACTATGTTAAAGATTAAAAAAACGACGAAAAAATGTAGGAACGTGGGAAAGGTTAAAAATGTAAAAAAAACTAAATCTCGAAAATAAATCAAAAAAATGAGAAAAATGTCTAAGAAACAGCAATGTTGAAAGTGTTAACACCCAAAGTGTGAGAAATGTAAAGAAAGCGGAAATGTCGACAAGTCGAAAATATTCAGAGCGTGGAAAATGTCGGAAACTTCAAAAAAGGCCAAAATGTCAAAAGAATTTTAATATCAACTGCAAACCAAAAATGTCAAAAATTTGGAAATTATCGGAAATATCATCAATGGCGAGAATGTATTTAGACTTGTTGTAAAACTCAGTAAAGTCAGAATCATTTTTGAAATGTGGGAGGAGTGGGAAATGTCAAAAGAATCAAAAATGTTGAAAATGGAAATATTGCAAATGTTGTTTAAATCAAAAATGAAGTAGAAAGTTGGTTATGTAAAAGAAATTGAGGATATGTTGAGCATAGAAAATGTACCAAGTGTCAGAAATGTTGAAAAGGTAAAAAAGTTGATGATGAGAATTTGGAAAATGTAGAAAATATCGAAAACCCCGTTAGTGTCAATAATAATGAAAAAAATATTAAAAAAATGTAAAACGACAATATCGAAAAAATCAAAAAAATAGAAAACATGAAAATGTTACAGATATCAAAAAATTCCAAATTTCCGAAAGGGACGGGGGATATTAGAGAAGACTGAAATTCTGAAAAATATCAAGATCATCAAGAAGCTCAAAAATATTGAGACGACAAACAGAAATAGATGATGAGAGTGTGGAAATGTCCAATACATAAAACATATGTGAAAAAGTCGGTAATATCGAAAAAAATTTGAGCCTAGAGAAAATGTCAAAAATTTCCGAAAACAATACAAAATGCCTGAAATATTGAAACTGATGAGAGTGGCAAAAAAATGGAAAAAATTAGAACTGCCAACAAATGAACTTCCACTGGCACTTCCAAACCATTTTGGAGCTGATAATGTTGGAGTTCAGCGCCCTAATGGCTGCTTGACTATCAGACATTGTGATAATCTCCTGCTTTTCATAGCTTCTATCGATGTTGAACTGTAGGCATCTTTCAATGGCGTGTATTTCCGCCTGGAAGATACTTGGGTACACCCCCAAGCTTTCGGAATATTTGGTTCTAGGCTCATATATCCCTATTCCAGATCCCTCTGCCGTTTTGGAGCCATCAGTGTACCATTTGATAGCGTTACTATTAAGTTTCAAAACGGTGTCTTTGTCCCATTCACTTCTGGTACTAAGTTTTGTGGTGAACCTTTTCACAAAACTGAACCTCCTTGGAAAATCATCTTGGGGCATGGCCCAGGTTTCCTCTACATCAGGACGCTGAAGAGTATGCCTAGCTAATCTTTCCCCGATCATTCTACGTGTGGTCCTTTTCGTTGTGCTCTCCAGCAAGATGTGGAGAGGCGCTAGGCTTAATACCACTTCAATGGCTAATGTAGGACAGGTTTTCATTGCCCCATCACACTGTAAGACACTCTTATCATCGAACACCAATAATTGATTCGTATGTTTCTAATAGCATAACAAGTCGATAAATAATTTTCAAATCATATTCAATTACCTCCTTTCTTTATTATAATTAGGACAACAAATTAGCTTTGTTTATACTACAATTATGATGATTTATGAAGTCTGCTACAATAAGTAATATCATTAAAGTACACAAATATGTTACTTGGGTTGCCTATATATATTTTAATATCTAGCAATATAAGCAGTATACCTAACATTTACGTTCTTCATTGTTGCTATTACCATGACGACAGTCCAAATAAACGAATAAGGATTTTACTACTCCCTAACAAAGGTTTGTTATCAAATTGTAGATTAGTTTATACCAGGCTTAAATATAAACTTTATACATCATAAGTAACTAGATTAGTGTAGTTTTAGATAATCATTTGACATAAGAAAGTATCGTGAATTTGTTATAAAAATTTATTATACATATTAAAATTGATTAGCATCAATCTACATTCAATTTTCTAAACGAACCCTCTATTCCAAACAAATCGGAAGCTGTCTTTGGTTTGCCCAATCTTTTAGACTCATCTGAGACATATTTAGCGTCTTCTTGAAACCAGGGGGCGTAATCTTCAACTTTCTTCTTCCAATAATCTAAAAATTTAATTTAGAGAATAATTTTGTTTCATAATCTGCCTATATTTTAAAATACCAATTAAATCTTGAATTGGTCCAGCATCGCCTCCATATTCCGTAGGAAGAATAGATTTCGGAATGTACTGATACATTTCTTCTATTCTGCTTGTGTTATGAATTCGTAGCTAAAACGATTTCCATGTCAAGGAATACATCAAAAATTGGAACACAAGATTTAGAATACTTACCCTCTGTTGCATCTTCTCTTTCAAAAACGGTTTTATAATACTCATCAGAGCATCAAAAAATGAAGGAATGTTGAAGAAATGCAATTCCTTTGGACGAGTTGGATACGCATCTTGATAATACGTCATGGATTTCTTAGCCAGAGATGGAGTCATGTGAGTCAGATAACTTATACTCGTACCACTAACATCATTAAAGATGATAAGACCTCCAACAATATACTGGTCATCTTCTTGCACCATTATATCACCTATCATCATGTTTACTTTAAATACGTCCTCCATTTTGTAAATACTCGGATCTGGTATCGATCTGACCAGCAATACACGTGGACCATCTGGTGCTGATGCTTTCGTGAGTGGTAGGGCCAAACTAAAATATATCTTATTCAGGTAAATGAAGATTTTTACTAAGATGTGTTTTACCCTAATTTCAGAATATCCTGAATTTCTTTCCTGAATGGATCTCTGTTAGTAAAGAATTCTGGGAGCATTCCTTTTAAGGTGTACAACGAATCGAATTTGGCTTTCGTTTTTTCTAAACTGAATTTGCATCCTCGTAAATAGTTTAAAATTAGTTGATCCTCTGCAAACAAATACATATGTCACAAAGCAATATTAAATATACTGTTGAATAACTTTACCCAAGCGTGGATTTAAGTGGTGCTGCTTCCTTAACCATTCTTTAATGTATTCGATATCTTCTGCTATGCGTTCTGGTTTCTCATTTAATTCCGCGATTGCTTTAGCTTGCAGTTCTTTAGAGAGAGGCCGTAAAGTCATGTTTACAAGCACATATAGAACGTTATACGGATTTCATACAAAATAGTAGCGTTTGCAAATCCTTTTTTTAAGGGGGGAAGCCGCATTATCGATAAGATAAGTATTGAATCCCATTCGATAATAAAATTTTAATTAAATAGTGCAATGATAAAAAAACGAATAGTATGTTGTAACTGTATATCTAAGATAAACGCAGTAGATGTGGAAATAAAGAAAAACTAAGATTTTATCATAATATTGAGAAAATTAATGATTTCGTTAACTTATATAAAACCAAACCAAATTTGCGAATGATGAGTCATCGAAAACACAACAAAATAGTAAATAGAAAATGAATTCATGACATTTTTCATGCCTAAACAGCAATTGTTCGTAAGTGGAGTTCAATTATTGACTGAAGATGCTGCTTTTATGATGCGCCCCATGCGGTGGCAGTACAGGAAAAGGAAATTGATCCAAGGCACAGTATAACCATTAGGTACTGCTATCCTTGTGTAGGGCCACAGTAATATCATTGTAATATTAAAGGCTTAAAGCCTGATGACCTTCTTTGGAAAGCATTGTGTGGAAGCATTGACAATTATGGGAATGTCAAAACTTGAAAATTATTGGAAAAGTCGGTAATGTTAATAAAATTTGGATCTTACCCAGTTCAACCAGCAACATTATTCAGACTAACCTACAAAATGACAAACATTGACCAAACATTTTTATTGCCTAAAGACAGCAAAAATTAATCTACGTTCAATTTTCTAAATGATCCCTCCATTCTAAAAAGATCGGTAGCCGTCTTTGGTGTACCTATTCGCTTAGATTCATCTGAAACATATTTGGCATCCTCTATCAACCATTCTGCGTGGTCTTCAACTTTCTTCTTCCAATAATCTAAAATTAAACAAAACCTCACTCTTCCCCCGTTAATGATTCAGAAACCAAATTACCAATCAAATCCTGGATTGGTCCAGCATCGCCTCCATATTCTGTAGGTAGTACAGATTTCGGAATATATTGATACATCTCTTCTATTCTACTCGTATTATGGACACGAATCTGAAAAGTATAATCTTGATTCACTTCGAGGTATATACTCAACACTTACCCTATTCTTCATTTTCTGCTTCAAAAATGGCTTAATTAAAGACATCATAGCATCAAAGAATGATGGAATATTAAAGAAGTGCATTTCTTTTGGTCGAATTGGGTAAGCCTCCTGCATATAAGTTAACGCCTTTCTAGTAACTGATTGACTCATATGTGTTAGCATATTTATAGCTGCACCAGTCACGTCATTGAATATTACAAGACCGCCTATGATAACTTGATCATCTTCTTGCACCATTATATCCGATAACATCATGTTTACTTTAAACAGGTCCTCCATTTTGAACAAGCTGGGATCCGGTATAGGTCTTTGTAGTAGAATTCTGGGACCATCTGGTGTTGATGTGTTTGGAAGTGGTAAAGCCAGTCTGGGTAATCTCTGTTAATAAGATAATCAAATTTTACCCCAGCTTAAGAATTTCCTGTATCTCTTTCCTAAATGGGTCTCTATTACTGAAGAATTCTGGTAACATTCCTTTTAGTGTATATAATGAATCAAGTTTGGTTTTAGTTTTTTCTAAACTGAATTTGCATCCTCGCAAGTAATTCAAAATTAATTGATCATCTAGATGTTACAAAAGACAAATTGGCATTGTTTAAAAATGTTGGTCAGCATTTATTTTACCTCTTATCCTCGCATTCAAATGTGGTTGCTTCCTTAGCCATTCCTTAATATATTCAATGTCTTCTGAGATGCGTTCAAGCTTCTCATTTAATTCTGCAACCGCTTTCGCCTGTAACTCCTTAGATAACGGTCATACAGACATGCTAGTGTTTTTTATCTGAAAATAAAAATTGCTTCTCAAAGAAATGTGTAGTATAACGTGACCACTTAAGAAAAAAATATACACCTGATAAAAATATTGATTAGATATTGGTTCAATCATTATAGAGGATAAAATTCTAATATACAGCCTGTTCTTTTAATTATTGACATATATGACACGTTCTGTCATAATAATTTTGACAGTTCCAGAAATGTAAAGTAGTAAGATATTTTTTTCAAATACTGCTGCAATCTTCTTTTTAGATATTTGGCCTTTGTGGCTGATGCAATACACGTAACTGTTGAAGGCAGCTTTTACAATGTTATTATCACAAACCAAAATTTGTTTTGTCAGGTGTCAAATTATAACTGGACATTTCTTATATGATTGCACTGGAAATTGTCAAAATATGAAGTAGCAAGTTTCATCAATGTTTTGATCATTATAGCTGCTAGCATATTCTACAAGAGTACGTAATGCGTAAAACATATTTTTTTCAGTTTGGTAGTAATTACTGCCACAATATGTATCACAGCTGTTGTATGTAGCTGTGGGCTGTGCGGTTCTCGGTACCCAACGTTAGAAACCTTGTCCTTGCCAGGCCTTCGAAATGACACAGCACATGGATTAGGGTCTCTTCTTCCTCCTTGCAGAATCTGCAGATGGCATCTAGGCCTATGTTGTACATATGCCTATTTTGTCTGCAGTGACCTGTCAACAGACCTATCATCTTGACGGTTTTTCTGTCTTTGCCCAGCAGAGGTCTCTAGTGAATTCAGGCTTCTGTTCTTTTAGGAATGTTGTTGTCAGTCTTTTGCGTGTCTTTGCCCTGGGGATCTTTGCCACCATTCCTTGGACTTGTTGTATATCCACTCGTTAATAAACTTTCTGATTTGTGGTTTGGTAGTGCCGAAGGATGGGCCAGGCCCGACGAATTACCTTGATGAAGCTTGTCTGGCCAGATCGTCTGCCGCCTCATTTCCCTCCACACCCTCGTGGCTCGGAACCCAGGCCAAAGTTAGTCTCGTTTGGGAACCCACCTTATTTAAGGCGTTTACGCAGTCCCAAACCAGGTTAGAGTCAACACTTGCTGAACTAATCGCTTTGAGTGTTGCCTGGCTGTCTGCGAAGATAGCGATGCCTTTTCCGAGTTAGGTCTATCTCTCTGCTTTTCTAACGCAATGGTGAATTGCTGCTACCTCAGCTTAAAACAGCGTTGTGTCCTTGCTGCAGCTTATGGAGATAACCTTCCTAGGCTTTGCCTCCGTATATACCAGCTCCTATGCCATATTCCGTTTTGGAGCTATCTGTATACCAGTTCGAGTCCGCTCTTACTGGAGGACCTTTCTCCCAGTCCTCCTTATCTGGTATTATAACCGCCACCGATACATTTTCATTCGTACAGATTGTCAGTTCAAAGGGACGCTAATGGTCCAAGAAGGGAGCCCTGCGGCATACTCAAAATTAGTTTTTTCCTCTATTATAACCTGATTTGAGTAGCAGTTTTATGATGCAACATTACAGATTGTTTTCTTGTATTGGCTTCCTGATGTTTGATGAGGACGTTTTGAATTTAAGTTGTTACTTACTGACTGCGACGTCAATTACATTCTGTTCAGCATTCGATACAGCGTTGGGGAGCATGTGTTTGGATAGTTCCTGCATTGAAGGTCGTCAGGTGTATCATGTCCTGTATTTCGTCGTAGTCTCAGAAGGTATTTTGCTGATTTATTTGGTTGCATTTGTATTTATTGATTTTAGGGGACACAACTCCCGTTCTTCTATTTCGCTAGCATTTTGTTGGCGTGTTCTGAGGGTTCTTCGTCTACCTCTTTACGAAAGTTTCTGTGACTTGAGTCCTTGGCGTGTCAGATATTTGCCGTATAAAACGTGTCTTTCATGAAAGGTTTGCCTAAAGTTCCCTATGAAGTCTACAGCCTGGCAACGTCTTTGAGAAGAGGCAAACCCTGATACCTTCTATAGTGATGGTAAAGGTATTGCTTCCATGCACCGAATTATAATTGGGCACATCTCATTCGAGGTCTTATCGCCACCTTAACGTGGTCTGATCTGCTCCATACTGGATATGCGTATTCTGCGGTATAGGAACGTGATGGCCATGCTGTTATTCTAAGTGGTCGTGCTCCAGTCTCCAATTGACTGAAGGCTAGCCTTTTAAGGATGATTAAGTTATAAAAAAAATCATGACATGACAAAACTGGTTAGATTTGCTTTCCAGGCTAATAAAGTTTGTGGAGGTGAACGCCTTTGTATGTTTCCCACAAGATCTTCTTTGCGTTGTTCTCCTATTGAGGCAAATATTTTTGTAAATTCTTCAATAAACTCTTCTTGGCTGTACACCATTGATTGCAATTGTGCCAGTAAAATGTATTGGCTGGACTGCATTGCTATTTTGACATTTTGTTCTTTTACTTTCTACGACCAATAATGACCCAAATAATGTTTCACGATTATGTTCAGTATTTCATGATTTTTATCTTGGAAATCAAGCAATATTTTCCATGGTCTCCTTTTGACTATTTTGGTAATATTTTTTTTCCATAAGTTTCTCGGATGAATAGTTTCCGAGATACATCACTTTGTATTCTTATCTGGCCTCCAGGTATAATGACTTCTCTGGAGCAGTTTTGCAATAGCGGTACAGACAACGTCAAATTCATATATTTACTCCATTAATTTTTGCGTGATCACCTTTACAAGTCTCGAGATCAAGTATAGATAAGCGATATACAATTTATTTTATTAATTTTATTATATATATTTGAACTTTATCACCAATAATGATCGAGTCATTATCTTATCACTAGTCTATCGCGAAATTTTGTCTCTTAGATGGATTTGGAAACGTTAACGTTTATTTCCTAAACGAGTTTGTGTTTTAGAAAGAAACGGTAATCATGAGCTTAAGACCGTTGTCCAAAGAATTGCAAGCGAAAGCAATTGCGGAATTAAACGAAAAGCCTGAGCGGATACCAGAGGATATCGAATATATTAAGGAATGGTTAAGGAAGCAGCCGCATTTAAATGCACACATAAGAGGTAAGATCATACTAAACACAAATTTTCCTTTATCTTAGCAACCACATATTTTGATTTGTAATTTCTAGATGACCAACTAATTTTGAACTATCTACGAGGATGCAAATTCAGTTTAGAAAAAACTAAGGCCAAACTTGATTCATTGTACACACTAAAGGGGATGTTACCGGAATTCTTCAGTAACAGAGACCCATTCAGGAAGGAGATACAGGACATTCTTAAGTTGGGGTAAAATTTGATTATCTTATTATCAGAGATTATTCTATTGTTTGTAATTTTATTTTGCAGCTTGGCTTTACCACTTCGAAACCCAGCAACACCAGATGGGCCCCGAATCCTATTACAAAGACCTTTACCGGATCCAAATGTATACAAAATAGAGGACGTATTTAAGGTCAATTTGATGATATCGGATATAATGGTGCATGAAGATGATCAAACTATCGTTGGCGGGCTTATAATATTCAATGACGTAACTGGTGCTGCTGTAAGCATGCTAACACACATGAGTCCGTCTCTCGCTAAAAAAGCGTTGACTTATTATCAAGATGCTTACCCAACTCGCCCCAAAGAAATGCACTTCTTCAACATTCCGTCATTTTTTGATGCGTTGATGAGTATTATGAAGCCGTTTATGAAGCAGAAGATGCAGGACAGGGTAATTATTAAGTGCAGGCTTTAAACTTGGAAGACACTCAAGGTTATGGCTTTTAGATACGTATTCATAACACTAATAGAATAGAAGAGATGTATCAGTACATTCCTAAATCTGTACTGCCTACGGAATATGGAGGTGATGCTGGACCAATCCAGGATTTGATTGGTAATTCTATTTCTGAATTGGTATTGAGAGGAAAATGAAGATTTGTTTAATTCTAGATTATTGGAAGAAGAAGGTTGAAGACCACGCAGAATGGCTCAAAGAGGATGCTAAATATGTTTCAAATGAAGCTAGAAGGATAGGTACACCAAAGACGGCTACAACTCTTTTTGGAATGGAAGGATCATTTAGAAAATTGAATGTAGATTGAAATTTATTTTAAATAAATTTTCTAAAAGTTATTCATTTTTGTATAACCTTACTCCTGTATACATACATCAATTAAGTTTGTCAAATTCTTGAGAAAAGAAAGAAATTTGGGATTGCAAACCCACCAGTGACTTCTAATATTGTGGAAATAATAATTGGTAAAGGTGGGGGTTGAAACCTTTAATGATGCATTGACTGTAACGAAAGATTTCTTTTTATAACCTACGTTGGTCTAGTGGAACAAAGCCAGGGTCATTGTAAGTTATAAATGCCAAAGGATTGTCCAAAGGATTGCATCCTTGAGCCTTACGGAATGTCTTTGAATCTGAAGGTAGTGATCAAAACTATTCTTGTCTTTCCTCTGATGTAGTTGGTGTTATGATCAGAAGCAACCCTAAAGACCTGTAGAGCAAAATCTTGTTGGGTTAGGACAATCCTAAACCGAAACCATGCTAGCACTTCCAGATACAACGAACAGATTTTACCACTGGCCGTAAGAGCACAGAAAATCGCACTAGTCTTCATTTTTCTATAAGATTCGGTATCGATATTCGATTAAAAATCATCAATGTTCAGAAATCTAAAAAAGAAAGCTCCCATTGGGTTGTGAATTGCCCAAAATCATCGAAAGTCATTTAGATTATAAACCTAGAGGGATGTAGAATCCGATGGCGATATGATCAGTTTGGAATGCTGACCCTCCAATGTCCAGAGCGAGATAATCGCCATCAAGTTTGTATCCAAAGTGCTGCTGAGATGCGTAGGACTAGTGCGAGAAGTTGCACACAATAATAGTAGCTTCAAAAGGCTGCCAAGCTGCTTAAAGGACGGAAGGCAATGAAGTAACCATTAGCAAGAAAACTTTAGCCAGATCAAAATTTGCTAGACAATGCTCTTACATCAATTTATGAATGACGCGCATAGGTATATTGGTTCAGTTGCCTTTCACCCTCTTCTTACCTATGAAGATGGAAAATTTTCTTTTAGGTTTTAATAAAACTTTTGCATAACATTTTGATCATTTATTCAAATTGAAAAATTAATCCACGTTTAATTTTCTAAAAGATCCTTCCATCCCAAACAAATCAGTAGCCGTCTTTGGTTTCCCAATTCTCCTAGATTCATTAGAAACATATTTGTAATCCTCCTTAAACCATGGGGCATAATCTTCAACCTTCTTCTTCCAATAATCTACAAGCAAACAGAAAAATATATTTTCTTAAAAAAAAATTGAAATAAAAATACCAATCAAATCTTGAATCGGTCCAGCATCTCCTCCATACTCTGCTGGAAGTATAGATTTTGGAAAATATTCATACATTTGTTCTATCCTGTTTGTATGGTGAAAACGCATCTAAAACATTTTACCTGATTGTCCTCCAAAATCTCAAAATAGAGACTTGTGATACTTACTCTACGTTGCATTTCTTTAATATCCCTTCATTTTTTGATACGTTGATGAATATAATAAAGCCGTTCATGAAGGAAAAAATGCAACGTAGAGTAAGTATCACAAGTCTCTATTTTGAGATTTTGGAGGACAATCAGGTAAAATGTTTTAGATGCGTTTTCACCATACAAACAGGATAGAACAAATGTATGAATATTTTCCAAAATCTCAAAATAGAGACTTGTGATACTTACTCTACGTTGCATTTTTTCCTTCATGAACGGCTTTATTATATTCATCAACGTATCAAAAAATGAAGGGATATTAAAGAAATGCATCTCCTTTGGCCGCACTGGATAAGCTTCCTCGTAAAATGTCATGGATTTTTTGGCTAAACTCGGAGTCATAAGCGACATAAGCCCAATACTAGCATTAGTTAAGTCGTTAAATAATACAAGACCGCCTACGATATACTGATCGTCCTCTAGCACCATTATCTCGCTTATCATCAAGCTTACTGTTGCTACGTCTTCTATTTTGTACAGGCTCGGATCACGTAAAGTTCGTTGTAACATAATTCGTGGTGCATCAGGAGCTGTTGTTTTTGGAAGTGGTAGATTCAAACTTCAAAATATGTTAAAGAGATTAAAAGTGTAAGAAGAGCTTCAACTGTATGTGAATAGATGATGCGTCACAGGTAAAGGTAAATATGACAGATGAATAATTATTTAGGGAAATCTGAAAAATCTGGGGATGATATTCTTAAGTGAGTAAGTGTGCAAACCTCCGAATTAGGATAAGAAATCGAAAATTTCTAGGTCTAATTTAAAGAAATTGTCATTTCAATGTATGTATCTTCTTTGAAATTGATCTTTCTTCTTTAACTATCAAATTCTGAATGTTTTTGACGGCATGTTTTTCCCTCTCCATTAATTTGAACTACTGATCATAATGAACAACCAGTAGTTGTGTAACAACACACAATAAGAGACCTATTCCCAATGAAACACGACTGATTTATAAGGCACACCCAACAGGTAGCAGAGGTCACGCTCTTTAGGCAGTCGGAAGTCACCGAGGCGCTGGCCAAGATGGCGAGGAGAAGAGCACTAGGACCAGATCAGCTTACCACTGGCGCAATTGTGACGATTTCGGAGACAATCCCGGCAGTGCTGCTCGACACGTTTCAACTAGCTGCTAAACAATCAGCAATTCCCAACAGAATGGGAGGAGGCCATAGTCATCCTCTTGCCGAAAGGCTCGCCAGTAGCAATGGTAATAAAGAACAGGCTGGACATAGAGATCGACAAGGCGGACGGACTGTCAAAACAACAGTTCGGTTTTGTCAAAGGTAGATCTACGGTGGATGCCGTCAGAGAGATGGCCGCAACGGCTAGAGCATTAAAGAAAAATGGGTAACCATGATAGTACTCGACATTAGAAATGCCTTCAATTCAGAATCATGGAGCATAGTGATTGGAGAGCTGAAGAGAAGGAACATTGCGAAGTATTTAATTAATATTGTAGAGAACTACTTCTTTAAGAGAAAGATCTTACTCTCCTCCAAGGAATGCATGGAGTTGGATGCCGGTGTTCCACACGGGGCGGTTCTGGGATCCACTCTGTGGAACATCTTATATGGCGAAGTTTTATACCTAGACCTCGCGGATGGTGTCACTGGTATTTATAGAGGCGGAAAACCAGAGGGACCTGACTTTCAAGGCCAACGAATCACTAGCATTGGTAAATGGATGGAAGAACACAACTTACAACTGGCACCAGCAAACCAACAAAGCAATTGTCATCAAGGACCCCTTCAGGCGAATGGATGTCACGTTTGCGGTGTCTGGGAGCGAGGTTACTCCCAAAACAACACTAAAATTTTAAGGCGTATTGTTAAACCAGAATCTTACCTTTAAAACACATGTCAAATGGGTTATAGAAAAGGGCGACACGACCCTCGCAGCTTTATTAAAAGTGGTGCCTAATATCGCAGGCCCTAGCAGCAATCCTAACATGAGCCACCGCGCTGGACAACAAAAAGCTTCGAGGCGCGTTGGAGGGCCTTCAAAGAAGAGTGCCGTTCCGAGTGATAAGCGGATACAGAGCCATGTCCACCAGAGCTACGTAGGTCATAGCAGGAGTACCGCCAATTTCTCTCTTGGCGGAAGAACAACGAAGGATTCTCCTTTTCAAGAGCGACAAGAAAACAGAAAGAGCTCTTACAATTCGAAGATGGCAAACAAAATGCGAAAACTTGGAGACCACGGCCAGATGAACTAGAACGAAGGACACTTACGGACCTTCTCAGACATAATCGGGGTTTAAAATAAGATTTCGAAACGGTGGTCAAAACCATCAAAGACAATCAAACCCACATCACCTGCATCAATTGAAAAAGTCATTAAGAACATTGTGTTGGAAGAATACTAATGAAGCTGGATAATCGCAGCAGACCAATAGGTCTCAATGAAGATAAAATATTAAAAGTTTAGTATCTATGTTATACGTAAATGTTATGCTATTGCAACCTTACCCGAGTTTTAGAATTCCTTGGATTTCCTTTCTGAAAGGATCTCGATTGCTGAAAAACTCTGGTAGCAGTCCTTTTAGAGTGTACAAAGCATCTAGTTTTGTTTTGGTTTTCTCTAAGCTGAACTTGCATCCACGCAAGTAACTTAAAATTAATTGGTCATCTGGAAATTAGTACAAAAATGCAAGCAAAATTAGGTAATAGAAAAATTAGATAAATAGGAGCATCATTGGCACCGGACAAGTGTGAGGTCATTATATTGCAAGGAAGACAAAGAAGAGATGATTTACCTTCACACTGGCGGAATTTAGGCTAAAGCCAGTTAAGACATTGATATGCCTAGGGGTCACAATCCAAAAAGATTTTTTGGGAGACACGTTTTGAAAGTGACTGCTAAGACGGAGGAGAAAGTGGCCAGTTTATTCATAACATCGTCTTATATGGAGCAATTCTGAAACGGAAATAGACGAAGATGCTTGAGAGGACATAGAGAAATGTGCTTCTGAGGGTAGCATCAGCTGATAGAAGTGTATCGTTGGTGGCCTTACAAGTAACCACTGGAATCACGCCAATTGAGTTAATGGTACAGGAGAGAGCCAAGCAAAACTCTCTAAAGGAGAAAAATGATTAGAACCATCACTACATAGAAGTCATCCAAATCTTGAATGTTGAACAGAAGACAACAGCCATTAAACTCCCAGAGAAGTGCAAACTTATTCACGCAATAACACCTGGAAGACTTCAACCATGGGCGTAAAAACCTTCGATGCTCACGTGTACATATGTAGAAATAATAAAAACTGAATTTTATCTATCTTACCCATACGAGCATTTAGATGAGGCTGCTTCCTCAGCCATTCCTTAATATATTCAATATCTTCAGGAATCCGTTCAGGATTTTCGTTTAACTCAGCAATGGCTTTCGCCTGTAATTCCTTGGATAGGGGTCTCACAGCCATCATTACTACAGTTTTTTAAGCACGCTTTGGTGGGTGAAATAAATAATAATGATTACAAATCTTTTTTAATGAGAAAGTATCAAAAATGTACTTAGATAAGATATAAATTTTTTCGTATCAATAATAATGTTCATAGAATCGATTAGTACATTAGAAGCGAATTAATATCTGACGTGAAATTGGTAAATTTCAATTTAATACCATCTGATTTCATATTCCAATATACATAGAGAGAATATGTATGAAATTATTGCAGCCTCAATGAATAATTATTGATATCTTTCGTTGATTATCTTTATACAAACAGTTTTAGACTCTATATTACGTATTGTTTACTTAATAAGGTAAACAATGCAACCAAACACACTCCAGACAATATCAAATTAATGGGATTTGTACTGGAAACATATGTTTTATCTTTAATTTTAGTCAATTATACATTTATCTGAGATTCTATACTTAAGATAACTGTCACTCTCTACTTGCTGCTATTTTGGTTTCAGTTATATTATTTTCCATATTTTTATATAAAAAAAAGTCATGCCTCTCCAAATTATCCGTTAGATCTAAATAAAATTTAAATTTTTTCAATGCTACTAATACTAATTTCGAAGGTTATTTCACTACCTACACATTATACGCCAAAATATTGTTAGAAAAGATCAAGTGTAAAGGCTCTTCCTGAAGTATATGCACTGGCATTAACTTGAGAATTTCAATTGGTATTTAGGTAATTTGATCTAAAATTCCCAAAAAATTGCTGATCTTGCAACGATGTAGTTTTTGGTTTTGAACTTTACCTGAATATTTTTTTATTGAGCCACACCACCTCAAATTTTATTTCAAGATTTGTTGCTGCAAACATTAAGTTTTAGCGCAAATAATGTTAATTCGAATTAGTGCAGAGAAGCTCAATTTATCAAGGAACAGGTAACAAAATCAAAGGTAATGCTCACTACCACCACAGGGCAGAAAAACTTCTTTACCTTTGGAAGAAAAGATAGTAAATCTGAATGAAATTCTAATCCAAATGCCTCTGGTTGCTGCCTTTAACATGAGAAAAATCGTCAAAAATGTGTGTAATACCATAAACCCAAAATTTAAAATTGATTTTGCATCCGCTACCAATTGGTATAGATCGTTCATAATGATTTAATTAGTTGCTGCTTTGGTTTTCTGTTTTCTCACTATGACAAGTTGATTTGTCACAGACTTCAGTTTCATATACGTCATATAAAACCTGGGGAAGTATGACGTCACATTCAGATCTATAAGCGCTATAAAAAATGTGTCAAGCCTAAGCTAGAAACCATTGCTTCTTCAAGAGGAATTAATTGTCCTGAAACATCCATCAACTCATCCAAAGGATATACATTTTCAAAGCATCATCAGAAGCTTATAAACCACCCAATTATGTCGTATTGCATGTACACAAGATTTTGGAAACAACAACAACAACAACCAGATTTGAGTAATAATTTTTTTAAATTTATACTACATTTGGGAAACAGCAAAGCAAACAGTAAGTATTTCATTGCTAGCAGCAGCAATCATCATAATTACAAAATCGTAAGATTCATATTATTTTCAAACAATAGCACCAGCCACCAAGTGCAGGAAGGTGCTCACCAAATATAGAATTTCAATTAGAATTGGATACAAGTGATGTTGTACCCATAATTCCTGCATTTATTGAAGGCTTCCATAAACTGAAACCAAGTTTTCCAGCAGATTGAATTCTAATTCATAAAGCATTTGTGTCTTATCTTTCTTTACGTTACTGCATTACCACTTAACCACCTGCGTTTCAAAATTTTGCAAAAAAGGGTAAAACATTAATGAATAAATTTAGGCCAAGCATACTTTTAAATAGGCATATTTTCTCCACTTAGAATGAAGGTAAAATAAAACGCTCAGCTAACAAAAAACCATTTTTATGTAAGAACCAATATAAATAACGTAAATTAATCTACATTCAACTTTCTAAAGGAACCTTCAATTCCAAATATATCACCAGCAGTCTTTGGTCTTCCAATTCTTTTAGACTCATTTGAAACATATTGGCTATCTTCTTTATACCAGCTAGCATGGTCCTCCACTTTTTTCTTCCAATAATCTAAAAAAGTCGATTAACTCAGATTTAGACATCCTAAATGAAATATGCAATATGCCACAATACCAATTAAATTTTGAATTGGTCCAGCATCACCACCATACTCCTCAGGCAATATTGATTTTGGAATATACTTATACATATCATCAATTTTACTAGTTTTATGGGCATGTATCTAGAAGACGATTCCCAAAATCTTTCTCAATAAATCACTACCATATTCACCTACCCTTTGTTGTAGTTTTTCCTTCATGAAAGGCTTCACAATACCCAATATCGTATCGAAAAACGACGGTATATTGAAAAAGTGAAGATCTTTAGGCCTACTAGGGTGAGCTTCTTGGAAATACGTCATGGATTTTTTCGTTATCGTGGGATTCATGTGAGTCATATGACTCAACGACATCCCAGTCAAATCTTGAAACAGCATCAGTCCACATATTACGAATTGATCGTCTTCTTTAACGATTATATCGGCTATCATCAGATTCAATTTGAAAAATGTTTCTAAAGCTGTTGGTGATGGGTCTACTAATGCAGGTCTCATGATTATTACTCTCGGTGAGTCTGGGGAGGCCACTTTGGTCAACGGCAAAATCACTCTAAATTTATTAATTAGAATTATGCTAGGGTGCTTGAAGAAAAGTAGATATAAGATATAATTACCCTAATTTCAACAAATGCTGTATATTTTTATCGAAGGGATCTCTATTTGAAAAAAATTCGGGTAACATAGGTTTCAAAGTATAAAGACCATCAAGCTTTGCTTTCGTCTTTTCCAAACTAAATTTGCACCCTCTTAAATAGGTTAAAATAAATTGATCGTCTATAAAAACAAAATTATTTTCCTTACGCTTATAAAAAAATTCTTCAACGAAATGACTTACCCATTCGTGGATTTAGATGTGGTTGTTTTCTCAACCATTCTTTAATATGGTCTATATCTTCTCGTATGCTGCTTGGATTTTCATTTAACTCGGCTATAGCTTTCTCTTGCAGTTCTTTACTCAGCGGTCTTATAGTGTCAGTCATTGTGTAGGATTAATTGCAAATCACTAATGCCAAAATTGGTACGAGGTTAAGTTTTTAACGATCAATATCAAACACTGCAACATGATGATGTTAGTCATCATTTATATCAAGATTATCTTATCTATCACGTAATGATACGAGTTTATTTAATTTTATCGTGCCTGCGAAATGAAATTAGATTATCTGGCTGTCAGAAATAAAAAATCATGTCAGATACATATTTTGTTAAGTGAATATGTTTTGATGTAAGTAGTAACAGAATAATTATGTAATAATACAATTTTCCCAATACGTTTGGTGTGTGCACTTTTAATGTGAACTATAATTACGTGTGTAGTAGATTTCAATATACAGGATGTTTCGGAATTGATACGAAAGATTTCAAAGGGTGATTCTTTAGCTAGAATTAAGGGGGGTCTTTCATATAACGTTTTGTTCAACACCCTTTTTCCTCCAAGTTACAGCCCTTTAAAATTAGGTAGGTGTTCCCACTTGGGAAAAATTTAGAAGAATGAAATTTGGCAGATAACTGACGTTAATAAAATGGCAGTTTTTGAATGTTTTTGTTACCCTAAAATGTAATCACAAGGGGCTGAAAAAAACAACCCCTATAATATTTTGCATCAGAACTTTTTATTGCGCCTATATTTTCCTATTTCAAAAATTGATTTAAAAAGACAGACTCAATCTGCAACTTTTTTTATGTCTTGACTTTTTATCGCAAAATTGTTAGTTTGATCACAAAAAAATAAAATACTGCTCAGACTCTTTATCCCATAAATTCACAAAGAGGTTATTATTTATTAAAAAAAAAACAAGTAAGCTGCTGTCAAATGAAGTCATATGACAAATAGTTTTATTGTCCTGATTTTCTCTAATTTCTAGACAGTTTTATAAGCACTTCAAACATTTTTCACAACTAAATAAAACTTTATTGAAAGAACGGCATTTTTTTAATTTAGTTAAGAATATTGTAAATTAGAACGGATTGAACAATAATTGTACTACTAATAACAATTAACAAATTACGAAAAAACTAATAATAACGGGGACAAAATTTCAATTACAAAAATCATAATAAATGTTGAAAATGGCGCCCCTCGACCAAAACGCAGGACTCTACTCTTCGTCTAATTGATTTCCGTATTATTTGAAATAATCCTGGAGTATTCCTAATAGCCTCACATGCTACGATGATACGATTCCTTAAATCATCGATATTTTCAACGGGAGTGGAATAAACCAGGTTTTAAGAAAATCCCAAATGCAAAAGTCCAATGGATTCAAAATCAGGGGATCGGGCAGGCCAATTCTGGGGGCCTCCTCGTCCTATCCAGCAATTTGCGTAAACTTTCGTCTAAGTAGCGACGAGCGTTGTTACTAAAGTGGGCTGGAGCGCCATCATGCATGAACCATAGTTCTTGCCTAATTTGTACAGGAACATCATCAAAAAGTTGGGGTAACTCATCTTCAAGGAAATGGCAGTATACGTGCTATTTAATCTTATTGGGAAAAAATATGGCCCAATTAAATAATCATCAATAACACCAAGCCACACATTCAATGAAAATTGATGTTGAAATTTAGATTCAGCAATTCCCTGTGGGTTTTCATCTGCCCATGTGTGATTGTTATGGAAATTTCTCATAGATTCCAAAGAAAAGCTTGCCTCATCAGTAAACAAAATACGCGAACTGCGGAGCTTGTGTGATCATTTGAATTATCCATTGACAAAAAATTAAACGAGGTAGAAAATCACGAGGTAAGAGCGCTTGGACTCGTTGGATATGCTAGGGATACAGCATTTGTTCTTTTAAAATTCTAAATACTGTGCAATGGCTCACATTTAACTCTCGGGCAATTTGTCTCGTACTTGTTCCGGGAGATTCTTCAATTAAATTAAGAACAGCCTCCTCTAGTGCTACAGTTCGTACTTCTCGAGAACGTCCGCAATCGACGGCGACGGTTGTTCTTGAAAAATGTCCTTCTTCTCGTAAACGTTGATGAGTACGGGCGAATACGGTATGATGGGGTAATGTTCGTTCTGGATATAACTCAGCGTAAAGCTCTTAATCCATTTCCATTAGCACGACCATATAAAAAATTCATATCTGCCATTTCGGCATTTGTGTAATTTGCCATTTTATTTATTTAATTAGTTTTAGTTCTTCAGAGATTGAAGAATAACAGAGAAAATCAGGACAATAAAACTATTTGTCATATGACTTCATTTGACAGCAGCTTACTTGATTTTTTTAAATAAATAATAACCTCTGTGAGTTTATGGGAAAAGAGTCTCAGCAGTATTTTATTTTTTTGTGATCAAACTAACAATTTTATGATGAAAAGTCAAGACATAAAAAAGTTGCAGATTGAGTCTGTATTTTTAAATCAATTTTATAAATAGGAAACTATAGGCGCAATAAAAAGTTCTGATGCAAAATATTATACGGGTTGTTTTTTTCAGCCCCCTGTGATTACATTTTAGGGTAACAAAAACACTCAAAAACTGCCGTTTTATTAGCATCAGTTATCTGCCAAATTTCACTCTTCTAAATTTTTCCGAAGTGCATATATTAAATAAAAACAAAATTTTAAAGGGCTGTAACTTGGAGAGAAAAGGGTGTTGAACAAAAAGTGATATGGAAGACTCCCGTTAATTTTTGCTAAGAATCACCCTTTGAAATCTTTCGTATCAATTCAGAAACATCCTGTATAAATTCTAAAACTTAATGGAGAGACAATTTATTGAATGACTGAGCATAATCTAGACATTTGAGTCATCAATTTCGGATGAAAACTTAATATTGCATTTTTTAAATCAAAATATGACAGAAATAGGATTCTAAATATTTGGGCGAAAACGCTTCTTTTCAGATTTACAAGGTATTGAAATTTATTAAAAATCGACTTAATAATATATCTTTAATAGATTTTAGTAACATTTCTACAGTTTTTCATCAGACTGCCTTCTAAAATATTTTTTTAATAAAACAAAAGAATACAACTTTTAGATTTTTTAACTTTTCATTCTGCGTCGTTATATGTTATAGAGTAAATGCTTATATTGTGCCAAAGAGTGTAATTTCCAAAAATTTTTATAGCAAATCCTTTCGGTGTAGATTTTTATTAACATTATTTAACGTTATTAACAAAAATTGTAGAATTTGAAAAGAATCTAGTCTATCTTCTTTTAGTGCAAAGTCTAAATGACTTATGACGTGGGTGCCACTCGCATGGAAATACCAAATCAGCTGTACGAGGAATGCTGCTTATGTTTTCAGACAGACAAATATAAACTATTGTTTTGCAAAATATTCTCTATAATGATTAATACAATTTTGCGTTTCAACCAATCTACGAAGCACTTTTTCCACTGTGATTGAGGCGTCGAAAAACGTTGACCTTGCGATTTATTTTTGATCAACGGGAATAAAAAGAAATTATTGAGTGCCAAACGAGGACTGTACGCTTGTCTGTACTGTATGCTTCTTGTTTGAACTGATGTATAAGAGCTTGGCATTGTCGTAGTAGAGAATGATTCGTCTTCTATGATTGGTTTTCATGATTTTTTCGAACAGTTCTGACAAACAAATGCTGGTATACAAATCAGAATCGACTATTTCACATTGCTCTAATGGAGCAGTAGCAACGTAGTGAATGTTGAGAAGTTTTTCTGGAGCAGGTGGGAGTAAAGTTGTAATTGGTTCCAAACTATCATTAATTATTTCCCAACCCCAGTCTTCTGGATTCAGTGGGTTACCAAGCCACGCTTGAACTTGATAATACACTCGATATAAATGTTGCACTGTCTAATTAAAATTTTATCAAGAAATTATAAAAACTATATAAAATAATAACAAATATTATATTTTAATGATTAAAATTATAAATACTTTCATATTTTACTCATGCGGAACAGTCGATGAAGCATTACAAGCCGCATAAGAGTAAATATGAGTATTTTGGATGTTTGAAATTGCGATATCTGATGATTCGTAGAAAAAAAGCATAGAAACAATTGTAGAGAATTTAATAATCTGCAACTTTTGTGAAAGCTATTTTTACTATAACACTCGCCATTTGCGAGAAAAAGGCGAAAAACCGAAATTTTCGACCTTTGACCTTGAATAACTTTTAGCAGATGTGGGATCGATGGGGACTTCTGACATTTCATTTGTAATAATGAAATGAAGACCTCCACCAATTTTCAGCTATATCATAATTTATGCAAGCTTTAAGCTTACCCTACTTTTACTTATGTCTATTTTGACTGGGCTATATAAAGTAGGATACATAAAACAAAGCCATGTGTGGTCAGTAGAGATAGGCAGTTCACGAACTACTCAGTTCAAAGACACGTATCCTTAACCCTTCATCAGGCGCGCGACTTTTTGTAACGTGGTTAGTCGCGCTGTATCTACCAGATACATTATAAATTACGCATTGAGTTCCTACAACATTCTACAAGTAGTATTTACTCTTAGATTTTATTAAAATAACTAGCTTAATATCAATGGAAATTTAAACTAATGTCCGATGGAAGAGTAGACTTTTGAATAAAAACTATCAATATTTAGAATTTAGGGTTTATTCTCATTCTGCAATAATGTTATTATACATAAAAAATATAATAAAATAAAAAATAATTCTGATAATTGCCGTTCCATACTATTATTGATACAATTTTCACAAATAATTTTTGAATGTTGTTTCAAACATAAACACTTGCCACACTTTTCACAACGATAAGCGCTAAATGACGTTTTTCGGTTTTCTTGGTAACACGGTTGACAGCGTTGTCTTTTTGGTGCCCTAGATAATCCTGACTCGGGTTCATCTTGGGGTTTATTTTTTTTATAGAGTTTTCGAACAGACTTGCGAATGTCAATCACTCAAAACTGTAAACTGTAACCTCGATGGTCGCGCTGTACCTAACAAGTACAAGGTTGACGTCATTTGGGTTTTATAGCACTAACGGCAAAACAAAGGGGTATTTGAGCTAATCCTTCTAGGAAGTGATTCAAGACACACGAAACTAGGAATATGCTGCATAACGTAATTCTGTCTTTGTCCGTTTCTAAGAAAATTGCAAATAAAGAAGGCATGTATCTGCTAGATACATGCGCGACTAACGAAGGGTTAAAAAGACTCAATGAACTGTGTCAGTAAAATTATTCTTAGTAGTTCCCAGTTCATCATTTATTTATGAAAAACCAACAAGAGACACGTTCGAAATGAACTATAAGGACTAGATGAACTTACTGACGCACAAGATCCGAAACACACATAAGTTCGAAATGAACTAGGAACTACGTGAACTTACTGACACAGAAGACTCGAAAGAGCCAGAAGTTCAAATGAACCAAGTGAACTGACTGACCATAGATAAAAACAACCTTATCAGGATAGAATGAAATCTCCCTAATATTGAAACGAAACAGCTACAAGCCCGCCATCTGCAGAAGTATATTTCGTCCGGAAGAACTTTTCGCTCCATAATTCAAAATATACTTCTTTAATGTAATACAATAAAATATTGGAATACATAATGCCCTGTTTCTGAAACGTCAAGCAGCAGTTATCTGCTCAGCATCTGGCGATTTAACAAAGACAGTTCTTGTTAAATTACCAGATACCAAACAGATAACTGCTGTTTGACGTTTCAGAAACCGGGCAATATTCGTAAATATTAGTTTAGTATTCAATATTGTATGTACATATGTGTAATGTCCCCAAAAAGAAAGCGTTTGTCTAAAAAATGAAAATTCACATCTAGCAATATCGGTTTATAAAACGAGAAACTACAAAAAGTATAAAAATCAATTCCAACCTACAACGTCAACACTCAAGAACAGATGGACATGAAATGAACGTGCCACGCTTAGTCTGTGGTGCCACGTGGTAGGTAAACGCTACGCATAAGCAAGCATAAGTATTCAAATCAAACGAACTAAAGAATTTTACGTGCGCCTTCTTGCGAGAAACATATCATATGGGAGAACTTGTCCGCCATGACAGTTTCATTTCGGGATATTTCAGATTTCACCCCCTGTGACTGACTCACAAGAGCCAACTGAGAGAACCGGTCGAAATGAACTGAGTAGTAGGCAAATTGACTGATACAAGATTCGTAAGACACGCATTCGAAATGCATTAACGCAAATCAAACCGCATCATATTCTTTGTAAAATAAGAGACTAAAGAAACGTATCGCAATTCTGTTATAATAAAAATTGTCTTGTGATAGTATCTTTTTTCTTAACCATATCATTACCAATATTTGGCAACTTTATGTAACATTTTTAATGGGATATGTTCATTATCTAATGCATAACATATACTACTTATACGTGAATATCTGTAAAGAAATTACTAGTACTGAAAATCAGAAATGAACTGCGAACTGACTCGGATCTGCAAATTGAACTGAACTGCCCATCTCTTGTTGTAGGTGTCTTTATTTTGACAATTTTGACTTCTATTGACCAATTCATCACTTAAACTTCGAATTTTCTTATTAAAACGCCATCGTAACAACAACCCCTTGTAAGTAGTACACATAAAACAAAGCCAAGTGCGGCAAGTGTATAATAGCATTTCGTTTGAATTATAAATAATGGTGGTTCTGGTACATCAATTTAATGTACCAGGAACCAACCCCAAAAATTTGCTCACAATGCAGTGAGTACCTCTTTTAAGGTGGAGTGGAAAACTGAAGAAATTTAGCCGATATCCTCATGATAAGGAACAATGAGTCATATGTAACCAAACGTGAAACTAGAGCGGCATCTAGGGCCGTAAATACTTTTTGCAGTATTGATGTTTCTTGTTCAAATTCTAAAGGAGAGTTCAGAGCTCTCCGTTTGTCCGTTTGCGTTTGTACGTTGACCAATCACAGCACGTTATTTTTATGTGCTTCACAGTCTATCCGATAACGGATAAAGTTGACCGACGTTGAACTTTGTACGCGTCCGTTCATCCGTTTACGAAAAAAGTGAGGTTAGACCTGTCACTACAAAACGGTTAGCATAGGAAATTGATCTGTCAATAAACGTACGTTACAGACGCAACGCTATGAACCGCAAAAAAATTTTCATCCGTCAACGTATAAACGCAGACGGACAAACGGAGAGCTATGAACTAGCCCTAACAAATTTATTATAGCGTTACAGGTTCAAATTAGTTGTAAATGGTTGACAGATTTACTCCTAGATGTCAGAATGTTTCACTAAATTTACTGGAAGAAAATATTATTTTGATTGGTAAACAATCTATCAATTGACGCTATATTAGATAAAGTTTTGCACTAATACATATTTAAAAAATCTGACATTTTATTTTGTTAAACACTAACGAAAAGGCAATCTGCATGTCATAATTATATTCATTTGTACGCGCCATCTATCGTTTAATAGCACAGCTAGTGCTTATTAGTTTAGGTTATAAAATATTTCAAAAGATGACGCTAAATGATAAAATGTACAAAATGTACAATATTATTTTTGCCAATCTATAAAAATATTTTTTCTGAATAAAGAAAAGGAAACTAAAATCATAGAAAAAGAAAAACTTTTATTCTCACGTATCTCAATATCCTAGCCTAATAAGAAATACCTATAAATACACTATGTACACAAAATTACATTAAGAACTCACACATGATATATAACAATATTCGCATACAGCTTTAACAAAATGATGACTAAATGACTAAATTACTATAGAAACAAAACAATACGTTATTATACAGTTCTATAGCGTGTATCACATTAAAAATAGTAACAACGTAGAAAAAAAACATTATAGCACCAAGAATTCGTACTCATTATCATTACCTAATACTGATAGTGACAAACAAAATAAGGTAAACCAAATGAACAATAATTCATCTATCACTATCAGAAGTCTTCGAATAATTTTAATTCGGAATCTTCTAGAGCTCTGGCTGTCCGGAAGTCTACTTCTGGATAATCGTCGAAGTTGCTGCTATCTCCATCGTTGGCGACTTTAGGAACTATTGGTGGCTAAAATATAATAACACAAATTAAACTAGAAATAATGTATTTTTTTTTTATTAAATTTATTTACCTTTAATTTTCTAAGGAGCACATCCTGCCAATCGACTCCTTTAAACCACCTGTGCCTTTTTAAATCTTCAGCTCCACACTGCAATTCGATGTAAATATTAGGTATTACAAATTCAGACTTACTAAGAATTACGAAAGGTCTCACCTTCATATTGCCTAATCTCTTCGTCCTGTCCTGTACCAATAATTTCTTAATGAGATCTTTAGCTATTGGATCGAGGTGTCTTGCCCATTCTATCTTGCCGCTAAGTATTTTTTCGTAAATTCCGAAAGGGTTGTCATCGTAGAAGGGCGGATAGCCGGCTAGCATTTCATAAATTAGAATTCCTGTCAAAAGAGGAGGAATAAAATCAATTTAGTAATAATTAAGAGCATCTAAAAATTTACCTAAAGCCCACCAATCAACAGCCTTATTATGTCCTTTACTTTGTATTATTTCAGGTGCTAAATATTCAGGCGTTCCGCATAGGGTCCACGTCCTATCTGTTAATTTCTTTGCGAAGCCAAAATCGGTGATCTTCAGGTGACCTTCTTTGTCGAGAAGTAAATTTTCCGGCTTCAAATCCCGGTAAACTATATTCTTCTGGTGTAGGTAATCTATGGCAGTTATGATTTCGCAGGCGTAGAAATTTGCCGTTTGGGAGCTGAATCTCCCCGAATTTCTCAAGTATGAAAATAGTTCTCCGCCGCAAATGTATTCGAATAACATGTAGATACTTGTGTCATCTCTGTGGCACCAAAATCTGGAAGAAATAAGAATATTTACTGCGTGCAGTTTTACATATTAAATTTATGCTGGGTATATATATAAATAGCAATTTGATCACACATCATTTATAAAATTTAATTATGTATAAAGAAATTTTGAAAGTGAAGTAAAATATTGGCGATATAAATAAGCATTATCCTTAGTATTAGACTTTAGCAGTTACACCTGCTATTTTTTTAGAAAACTATCAGAAAGTATGCCAATTTTTCCTACAATTTATCTTAATTAAAAATTAACTCTACATACTTAAATTACAAGTAAATAATTGTGACATGATGTTAATGGATTACTTACATACATACATACATGCATACATGCATAGTTTATTAATAATTGTTGTCTCGATAACTAGCCTGCCTAATATATCCTAATACAACCAACAAACAAAAATAAAATAACCAGCATACCGTATGTTATTATTTTATTTACGACTTTCCATCTATTATTTGCAATCGTGATTACTGTTAATGATCAAAATTGGCATTTTGAAGTTTTGTGCCAATTTACATTTATTTAGTGTTCTTCAAATCTTGTAAACAGTTTTAGCTATAATTATGACTTCGAAACGCAGAAAATGTATAGACACCAAAACACACTATTTTGTTACCGTTACTATACTCTGTTTTTTATTAAGGGGAGTAAATTGTAAAATCCGCATCACATTAGACAAATTAGTCTGACAGGTAATTGGGCGGTAAATTTAAATAATGAATTACAATGATATCAAGTACTTATGTACACTTCCATATTTAAATTAATTTAAATAGACAACACATTTATAAAAAAATAACTGCACAATAATGCATGATGCATGATACCTACATATTTGAAAAATAACAGGTGGGATATCTCTGGTATTATGAAAGATAGAAGCGTAACAATGTTCGGAATTTAATTTTGAAAAATTAATGGGTTCAAGTAGGCAAGTCATACATACATACGAATGCATCCACCCCCACCCAATTTTTAGTTTTCCAGATAAACTTTCGTAATCTTGTCAGCTTATGAAAAGGTAGTCACAGCTTCGTTCTACATTACTTCATAATTCTCATTTAATTTTATTTGAGACATGTGTTTTTCACACACACAAAAATATATTATTAGATATTTACATACATATTTCACCTAAATTTTGGTCAATTCCTCTAGACCAATAGAAACTGCTTGTACCCAATATTGCAACGGTTATTTTCTTATCTTAGGTCGGTTATATGAAATGATATACATTAAAAAAGAAAATAACGCGGTCAATTATAGAACAGATACAGAAAATTTAAGTATTATTTATAATAATTTAATCACCTAATCACACCTGAATTTTATCAAATTAAGCTCTTGACCTTGACTAGGTTTTTTTGCCACGTTTTTCCCTAGTCCTTGAACAGAATTGTTAGAGCTTGATATAAGGATTGTTATTCTTATGATTAGAATTTTACATTTCAAAAATATCTTAAATTGTCCACTATTTTGATTTTAATCATATATACATATATCACTGAATTTCTTTGTCTGTAGGTAATTTTGTTGATAGGCATGGCTAGATATTTATTTATTATTTGACACGAATTAAATGTCCATTTTATTCCACTGATGAAGTTGTAACAAAAATCAAATTATATTGTAAAAGTTTTGGAATAAATTTGATTTTTATTATGATTATTTATTTTATTTATTTATTATGAATTAAAGTGTTGTAATTGACCTAGAAGTGGAAAAAATATCAGGAAAATAAGATAAGTAAAAATGTCATAAAAATACATAAACTCGTGTTCAAAATTAACGCACCACTATAATTGTTTTAATTATCTCTTTACTATTGCACTCATTATTTAGATTTAGTGGTAGGAAAATATACATGAAGATAATTAAGCAATATTGCATCGCAGAACATTTATTTCTAATTAAAATTTGGAGCAATACAAAACATTTGGCGATAAAGAATTATAAAAATCTCCCTAACTTTGCAAACTAAGAAAGTGTCCAAACTAACAAAAAATCATGAAGACTAATACTTTGTGACACTTCCTCCAGCTCTTACAACCACTTGCAATCGTCGGGGTAAGCTTGATATTAAGTTATGGATGATTTCTTGGGGAATGTTTTCCCCTTCTAAGAGGAAAACACGTTCCAACTCTTGTAGGCTTATTGGGGCAGGTACGTCGAACGTACGAACTGCTCTTTTTACAGCATCCCAAAGATGCTCTATCGGATTTAAGTCAGGACTGCGCGGTGGCCACTCCAAGATTTGGATATTGACTTCACTCACTTCAATCTAACACACTCCTTGCGATGTGAGGTCTTGCATTATCTTGCATGAAAATAAAGGTATTCCCTATAAATGGCGCAAACGGCATCACGTGGTCTTGAATAATGTTTTCCAGAGAGAATTCTGCATTCATAGAGTGCGGACGTATAGGAACCAATTCTGTGCGTGTTTCGAAACATATTCCCCCCAAAACATTTTCGAACCACCACCAAATGGCTCCCTTGAAGAGATACAACAGCAATAAAATCTTTCTCCAGGTCTCCGCCATACTCTATCGCGGCCATCTGGAGATTTTAGGCTCACTCTAGTTTCATCGGTAACAAAATTCTCTTCCAGTCATCGATAGTCCACTGCACATGATCTCTAGCGAATCTTAATCTACGTGATCTGTGATTTGCAGTAAGTAGTGGTGCAGTAGCAGGCCTTCTACTAACTAACCCAGTTTCCTTTAACCTTCTTCTGACGGTTAAAGCAGAAATTCTAACATTTCAAGTTGATTACTTAGCTCTTTACTTGTACACTCTATGTTTCCTAACACCTGCTGTCGGAGAAAGCGCTCATCAATTTGACTTGTAGCAGTTTCCTGCCCTGGCCAGGTCTTCTATGGTGTGTTCCGGTTTCCCTAAATCTTCTATCCATTCGACTAATTGTTGAATGATGAACACCTAATAAATTGGCCACATAACGCATAGTTTTTCCCTCTTCAAGCAAAGTTGAAGCTTTAACACATTCATCATTGCTTAAATAATGTGCCCGATCCATCTTTTTATAACTAAATTGTTAAATTTTGATCTAGAGAACTAATCCACACACAAAAATAACCAACGCTTAAACAGCAACTTTAAGCCATACACTTATCAAACTGAAAAAATAAAGTGAACAAATTACTTAACCTTAACTTAGTTAAATTACATAAATACAATAGAAATCTGACAACAACAACTGCTTGACATAAGCCACCTAAGATTGCCAACAGTAAACGCTTTTATTTGGTCAATATTTTCTTAAATAATAAAAATAAGTCTGAAAATGTAAGTATGGTGCGTTAATTTTGAACAGGAGTTTATATTGAAATACAATATCATTATTGTAGTTTGATGGGCCAGCTAGTTCTTCTTTCTGTTGTAATTTATAATGGTATGTAATATCCCAGTATTAATTAATAATTGGTTTAAAATATTAAAAACAGTAGTTAATGATATTGCTCCACTGCAATTTAAGATCATTAAAATACATTTCGCTTCGCGGTTTAGTAACATTAACTGCACAGTTCAAACAACATCTACCAGTAATTAGTATATTTATATGCATAATACTTGAAAAAATGTAAAACATAAATGACTCAAGCGATTACGTAACCTAAACAATTTATTCGCAATAAATTACGGAGAAAACATTTACAAATCCTGTAATTAAGCTAAGTCGGTGTATAAGCATCGTTATATAATTATCTTCCGCCTTCGTTAGCCGTTTAAAATTTGTTATTTTAGAGGATTTTCGAGTACGCAATGCAAACCCACGCATACCACCTCAGATAGATACAACTACACATTACATTTAAATAGCTAACATTTTTACGCGAAGTGGAAGGTCTCTCTGTAAAAACAATTTAATCGAACTGAATTCTTAAGCGTCATTCAAACGATTCACGAATGTTAAGGTCAATGTTATTTGAAAATCTAATCGTACGAACTAGGCCAAGCTGTCTCACTTTCACCGAATTTTAAACGGATAGCTGTTATATCTATTCACTTTTTTTTCTTCCTCTTTTGATCTTGATAGGATAGGCAAACACAAGATATGGTGGAGAAAGTTGTAAATCAACAAAGATCTGTCTGTGTGTGAAAATTTATGTTGGCAGATAAATAAACTGGATGGATACAATATTTTATATGCATTTATTTCTATAAATATTCCTCAGGCGGTTATTTTTAATTTCGCGGTTGGATTACAAAATAAGTCTTGTTTTCAAACACGCGTCTTTCCGATCCAAAAGTTTAATGTCGTTTGCACGCCTGCCAACTGATCGCATTTTAATAGATGGAACATCCACCTGTCGCCTATTTTATAATCTAATTTTATTAAGGAAGGTATTTTTATGATCTGCTGGTATATTTTTGAAAAAATTATATTAGACAGATTGAAAGTTCTGTCTGAAACTGGATTAATTTTAATCTCGGTTGTATTTTTTTTAATCAGCCTAGAATTGGAGTGAGGCAAGGTCTACGTCAAGTTCAGAATGTAAAAATAGTTGTAACAGATTTTGCAAGCTGTTGAATTGATTGATCTCAGAAAAAAGTGTGGCAATTAGAAATATTTCGTTAAAATTCTGCCATGCTAGAATGGATTGAAATTGGGATTTTCAGAACCATTTACATGATAAATTTTTGAAGAAGTTATGAAAGATCGTGATGGAAATACAAAGTATGATAATAGATGAGCAATCTTGCTGCACATGTTAATGTGCAGACAATAAATGTATTATCATATCTTCATGTTCAAGCATCAAGATGTTCATTTTTGCAACACATTTTTAACATTTCCAGTTCTAAAAAAAGTCCACTGGAGTCTGCTATCGCAAGTAATTTCTATTTACTCAGCAACCCTGGAACCTATCTGTAACCAGATCCAACAAGTTGATTTGGACATGAATTGAACAGACAAAATAATTCAGACAAGCTTGCAGCTATATTTGATTGAGCTAAACAAATCGGTGAATAATTTGACGTGGCCCACGAGTTACTAAACAGCAGACTAATAGATCCATCCTTACGTTCAAAAGTTCTTTCCATTCTTTCAATCTATTCCTATTATTTCGCTTGTCTCTGATCGATTTATGGTCCAAAAGCCACAACCACAAATGGTTTTTGTTCCGTTTCCACATCATGGTAAGCTACCAAATGAAAGGGTTAGTGAATTTATTTTGACAATGAGATTGTCCATCAGTCCATTATAATTTTGGCACATCCTCTGTTTATCAAGTTATGGTCAAAAGATCTCAATCAGAAGTGGTTTATGTTTCTTTTCCACATTATGGTAAGCTACTAAATGAAATGTGTAGTGAATGTAGTTTGATAATTAACTTGGTCATCAGATCCAACCGTTATAATTTTGGCACATCCTCTGTCTATCAAGTTTGATCAAAAAAACCCCAACCACAAGTGATTTTTGTTTCTTGTCCACATTATGCCAACTACCAATTTATTTTGACAGTGAGATTGACCATAACACAATGATTATAATTTTGGCACATCCTCTGTTTAAGTTATGGTAAAACATCCCTATCCATAAGTAGTTTTTGTTTCTT
The DNA here is from genome assembly GCA_004785975.1 of Popillia japonica. Taxonomy (NCBI): domain Eukaryota; kingdom Metazoa; phylum Arthropoda; class Insecta; order Coleoptera; family Scarabaeidae; genus Popillia; species Popillia japonica. The sequence continues at coordinate 37,216 of SMLS01068241.1, forward strand.
TACCACATTGTGGTAAGCTACCAAATGAAATGGTTAGGGAATTGATTCTAACAATGAGATTGACCATCAGAGCCAACCATTATAATGTTAGCACATCCTCTGTTTATCGAGTTATGGTCAAAAAACCACAACCACAAATGGCTTTTGTTCGGTTTGCACATTATGGCAAGCTACCAAATAAAATGCTTACTGAATTTATTTTGCTACTTGGTAAAAAAAAATCCTATCAACAAATGGTTTTTGTTTCTTTTCCACATTGTGGTAAGCTACCAAAAGAAATGGTTAGAGAATTTATTCTGACAATGAGATTCGCCATCAGAGCCAACCGTCATAATTTTGCCACACCCTCTGTTTATCGAGTTATGGTCAAAAGATCTCAACCAGAAGTGGTGTATGTTTCTTTTCCACATTATGGTAAGCTACTAAATGAAATGTTTAGTGAATGTACTTTGACAATTAGCTTGGCAGATCCAACCGTTATAATTTTGGCACATCCTCTGTTTATCAAGTTTGAAAATCCCAACCACAAGTGATTTTTGTTTCTTGTCCACGTTATGCTAAGCTACCAATTTATTTGGACATTGAGATTGACCATGAGATCCTATAGTTACAATTTTGGCGCATCCTCTGTTTGTCGTGAGTCAATGTCAACAATCCACAACCACAAGTGGTTTTTGTTCCTTTTCCACATTATGGTAAGCTACCAAATAAAATGCTTAGTGAATTTATTTTGCTACCTGGTCAAGAAAAATCCTATCCACAAATGGTTTTTGTTTCTTTTATTTTGACAATGTGACTGGCCATCAGAGCTAACCGTTGTAATATTGGCACATCAGTAGGTATGGGGGCACCTGGTCCACCCCCTACCATTCCTACTTTCGGTAGATAAATCCAAATGACTCTCACGAATATGAGGCCAGATTTGAATTAGCTATTGTGATCTAACTGCTACCTGTTGTGATTTCAACCGCTACCTGGTACGGCTAAAAAGCTTTTAAATAAATATACTTGTTTAATCATAACAGGTAGCAGTTCAATCATAACAGGTACCAGTTAAATCACAACCAATTCAAATCTCGCGTCTTATTCGAGTCAGTTAGGTTAGTTATTTTCTAAAACTAAAGCAAATTGGTAGAGCCAAACCTAACAACTGCGTTTAGAATTAACGCTAGTCAGCACACTTTTTAGCAGCTTGAAAATCTACTAGGATGCAAGAGTTTTAGTCAGATATCGAGAAAATTCATGCAATCAATATCGGGCAACTTGAATCCTTTATACTTTTATCCTTTAAAACAAAATCCAACACCACTTCAATGAAAAAGAAGCAAATTTATGCCAAAATGTCTAATGGCAAACTTTATACCTTAAAAAATAAATTGAACTTTTCACCAAACCAATTTACTAAATTTCCAAACAAAAATGAAAGAGGTTATTGGAGCAGAACTCTTTATTTAATAATATTTTTTTATTAGTATTGATTATTTTATTACACTTATTATTAGATAAAAATAGAATAGATAACGTAACGCAAATTAAAGTTGTAGCTTTATGACGGACGGTCGAATAATTAATAGCAACAAATATACCTACTCATGAGTCATGGCTAAGAGTAAAATTATCGCTTTTTAGTAAGAAGCATTTAGGTTTTGTGCAATGTTTACATATTTTTAGAATCCGTCCTCGAAGGAGGTCATTCACATGTGAAATATGTGAAATGTATTTCGCAGTGCATGAAAAGATTTGCTCAAATCGGTCACTTATGCACTTACCATTTTTGATATAATTTGTCTCTAGAACATCTTTAAATATGTACTAACGCGCAATTACCATTTCTGGCTTGATTCAAACTGATATGTTAACTGTTATGATTAACACGTTTATAACACCCTCTCCAGTAGAAATTTTTAGAACTTTCCAGAATGATTACAATAAACAGGAGCCTATCAAATTTGCCGTTAAGTACGTTTACTGAGCCCGAAATATATTACTCACATGACTGTTATTTGCGCACGAACATCTAGTAGCTGTTTGCTTTAATAATAGATCAATATTCATGAAAATTATATTGATGAAATTGACAAACAAACGTATATTTTTAAAAATTTCATCAAAGATTGCAAGTATATTGGAAAAAACAACATTCAAAGAGAAATGCTTCATAAAAGTAAACGAATTCTTAGACGTTCATATAATTTTTATACTCATCTAAGTAGAATTAAATGGATTTTGGAAATTGTGGGTGTTGAAGCAATTTTGAATATAACAGATGATTAAAGTGCTTTTATTTTTATTAGAGATCTGTATGAGACTTCAGATATTTATTAACTGTTTATTGTTCGAGATTTTTGTTACGCAAATTCAGTTGGTTTGAGTCTCGTGTAAAATTTTTGAACAAATTTTTGAACAACACATTTTAGAACATGCTTTTTGGATTGTTTTACCCAGGAGTTAATGTTGGAGTTAATGTCTAAACTTTGTGAAACTGTGTGGTATGGCCATTACAACTTTAAGGTAACAAACAAGTGCGCAAGCTCTACCTCGTTTAATAATTGGAGGAACGTAATTGGGTAACACTACTTTGATCTTTGAACGATGTACAGAAATTCATCTTTTTTCGCAAAAGTAAATTAAGAGTAAGAAATTTCATGAAGTATAATTTTTGTGCTTGACTTACTCGAATCCATTTGTTATGCTTGCTAAGGCAGCATTGGTATCAAGTTTGATCAAAAAACCACAACCATAAGTGTTTTTTGTTTCTTGTCCATATTATGCCAAGCTACCAAATGAAATGGTTAGTGAATTTATTTTGTCGAAGACATGGACCATGAGGAACCAGCCGTTATGACTTTGGCACATCCTTTGATTATCAAGTTTGATCAAAATCCCCAACCACAAGTGATTTTTGTTACTTGTCCACATTATGCCAAACTACCAAATGAAATGGTTGGTGGTGGTGAATTTATTTTGACAATAACATTGACCATCAGGAGCTGGCTGGCTTATAATATTGGCAAATCCTTTGTTTATCAAGTTTGATCAAAAAGAACCCAACCACAAGTGGTTTTTTTCTTTTCCACATTATGTTCAGCCGCCAAATGAAGCTTTCCCTTTCAAAACTGATGTAGATTTAACATTTCTCACTAAACATGTATTCTTCTTTTGTTGTATCACGTCAAATCCTAACCAAAATTAAGTTCAATTTCATATTTTTTATTGATTTTATTTAAAAACGTTCTAAAGTAAACAGAAACTACAAAAAATTAACCATTATTTTGGAAAAATTTATTTAATTTATAGAAAATCTTCTTCGTAGTTTCTACAAGAATTTACACTATCAAAAAAAAATAGTAAAAAGAATGTTTTAAGCCATTCGTATGGATGGTCCTGAGAATGTTGGCACAATTACTTTGGATTATCTTCACGCTTTAGTTTGACAATTTGGTAGTTTGACTTCTGAATCGTATTGAGCACCAGTTTCAATGCTGTGAAGTGTTGGAGCACTTTTTTTGACTCGTCAATTGTCCTTCTAATGTAGAATTCTACACAATTGATATCTAGTCAATGTATCCAGAGCGAATCGTTCTTTAGAATGGATGCTTTAGATATATTTAATTCAATTAAATTCAATAAATATTTTGGTTGACCAATCATGAATTCCAAAAGTGTCCATTCAAACAGAGAAAGGAGAAACGCAGCCAAGGCGACTAGTTATCTGCGATGTTATTCAATCTAGAGCTAGAGCATGTGACAAAATATTAAATAAAGGGAGAAGAACAATGGGAAGTCAAATAGTGGCATACGCGGATGATATAAGGGTCATAGCGTAGGAGAGAGATAATGAGCAAAATATTACAAGAAATAATCCCAGAAGGGGAAAAGGTAGGGCAAAAAATCAAAGAGAATAAAACTAAGTCGATGAGGGCTGGGAGAAAACATAAAGAAGATAAAAGTATTAAAATGAGAAATTTTATATTTGAAGAGGTTGATAATTTACATACTTGGGAATCATGACATCAAATGATGGAAATAGAGATCTGGAAATAGAAAAAAAAATGATGGCAGCAAATAGAGCCTTTTATGCTAACAGAATTTGTTAAAAAATAAGAATCTTACTAAAAAGACTAAAATAAATATAAATCATACTGTAATTAGACCAGTGATAATGTATGCAGTAGAAACGACGACAATGTCTGAGAAGGATGCGGAAAATCTAATATACTGGAGAGGAAGATGTTAGGAATGATAATGGGGCCAGTTAAGATAGCAGAGAGTGAATTTACAATAAGGACAAACGATGAACTACAGCAAGAAATTAATGGAGAGGATATTGCGACAAAAATTAAAAACCAAAGAATAAAATGGTTGCGGCATATATGGAGGACAGAAGAAGAAACCATAACTAAGCTACATATTATTGGATTGGTGACCTAGTGGAAAGGGTAGAAGGGGTAGGCCAGGATCGAAATAGTGGGATGATGTAGTAGAAGATTTAAGAAGAGCAGGCGTAAACAATTGGCAGGAAAAAGCGTGGATAGGAGAGTGTGGAAAGAAATAAGTCAGAGGATATGAAGATCCAGAATGGGGACCGATCCACCCCGTTATGTACCTATAGCGCTCTAGCTCGGCTTCTGTACATCCAATTGCGCAGTCCCCAAATCAGTCAGCCCTAAACCGTGTTAAGTACAAAAACTTTTCATACACGTTAACTAATTTTGCATTTAAAAGATGTATAAATCTGTGCTGTCTATTCGTTTGTTTAGCAGCTTCTAATACATATGTAGATACAGTGGCCTTTACTGAAGTCCAATAGGGATATAGTTGCAGCATAGTGATACTTGTTGGCCTTTTGAGATATGCTCACACACACATTTTTTCAGTTTATTTTTTAGTTTGTAATAACCTATTCTTTAATTCAACTGCCAATATCAATCTTAATGCAAGTTCTACGTCGATGTTAAACGCCCAGGGCGCGCACGGCACCGTACACTACCTGTGCGTTAATGTCTTCCTATGATAGCATTCACAGTAGATTTACATATTTATATGTGTTGTCCTAAATAACTTTCTTTGTGAAGTGTAATTATACAACACTGTTTAATACAGTAATCAATCGTTATCCGAGGGGGTATGTTCCCATAATGAGTAAATGATATGTCTTCCATCAAAATCGTTTATTAAATCAAAGCCATTTCCTTCTACATTTACTGCGACATCTACAATGTAGGCTATGTTAATGTGTGCAGTTTCAGTGCCACCCACAACTGCTGGCCACAACTTATGTCAAGAGGCATTTATTGTTGGTGGTTTGATTTTGCCAGTAGAGTTTTTAATGTTAACAACAGCTTTTACGTCATACATAATTTCTCCAGGTCTAAGCAACCGTCATTTTCTCTCGTTCTCCATAGAAATCAATAAACGTTGAACAGTCTTTCGCGTATTGTATGCTTTAAAACCAGCAATGAGATCGTGTTCCAAAAGCTGTGTTCGGTGCTAAAAACACTACCTCGACATTTGGATGTTCAAATCTTTATCGATCAATAGCAACAAACAGCACTTTTTAAAACAACGTTGGATATTATCATACGTGATCAAATTAATATGAGCAATAGTGTACATCTTTACGTAAACGCTGACAACACACTTTCTTTGGTCACGTTTTACACAAGTGAGTGGAAAAACACTTGGTAATTTATCAAATATTCCACGGAAACTTCAGCAGTAAGTCAGTACCCGCCTGGAAAATTTCGTATTTTATAAAAACTGGTACCGATTTTAGCTAAATTGAAATCCGCTGAACTCTTACATTCACGTATGTATGTATGTATGTATGTATGTATGTATGTATAAGCATACGGGATGTTAACTTACGCAATTCGTTATGCTGCAAAAAAACCAAAAGAAAAAAAACATTTATATTTCGGTTATTGGCGTTTATTTCCAAAATAGAATCGGTTTGACGTGTGTATCGTTTTCTCGTTAAACGACAAGACGTATGCAAAACATACTCTTAAACAATTTGTCATTTCTAGCGGTAGATCGCCCTCTTCTAAAAATAGAGTTCATTACGCGAATGTACAACATCTAATGTAGAGACTAAATACGCTTACTCATGGTTATATTAATTTAAATTGTTGATTGTTTAGGTTTAAATATTTCAAATAATATTTTGGTTGTATAATTTGAAATTTTTACTTTTGAATTTAAACAATATGCACTCCTCTGAAACTGGGGGGTCTGTTACTTTTAAGCTTTCAAATATAGTGAATTACAACAAACTATCTTCATCACATATCTGCGACTTTTAATCTTTACAGGTCCTTAAAAAGATCCTACGTTTTGGATGTTTACATCTAAACTGTGCCCAAAACTTCACCTAGGTTTTTGCCTCCCAATAAGTTGTTCAATTTGTTGTACAAATAAGGTTTGATGAAAATTTTCGATTTTGATCAAGAATGGATTGGGGGCTTAGATCTTCTTCTTGTATTGAAAGATGGTCTTTATATGAAACCTTATGAAGATGCTTGCTTACATCTAAAGTCCTTAACTCTAATACAAGATCATGCGATCTGTTGAAGCTCCTGGTCAAAATTTCAAAGCTCTATTTTTTAACTTGCTTTCAATTTTGCCATAAAATGAAAGTTCTGTCTCAAATATTTCGTGATAAACAAAAATATATCGAAAAAGTAGGTTGTAACCACATGAGTTCAGTCAAGTGTGATGACAAATCAAATAAGGAATCGTTAAGAAACGGCAGGGGCCAGGAGGTGTTTTCTGTGAAGTCAAGTGATTTTCAACCAAACCAGCTTAGATCTTCTTCTTCTTCTTGTATTGAAAGAAGCTCTTTAAATGAAACCTATAACTTCTGAAGATGGTTGTTTATGTCTAAAGTCATTTCTGATGAAGATGTCTTTAACTCTGATACAAGTCATGAAATCTTGGGAAGCTTCTTGCGCAAGATTCCAAAAACTGTTTTTTTTTCTAAACTTGCCTTCAATTTTGTCATGAAGAGAAAGATCTTCCACAAACATTTCCTGATAATCTAGAACATATCAGAGAGGCAGGCTAAACATTGTAACCATATGTGTTTAGTCAACTATAATGAGGAGTAAAATGAAGAATTGTTAAGAAACACCTTAATTCGTAGATTAGAGTTTGGTAGAAGCCTACCAACACTTTTTCACCGCAGTTTTGCGTGAAGCCAACTGAACGTGATGAAGTGTCTTCCAATTTCTTTAAAGAAAACAGCAAATCCAGAAAAAAGATTCAATGCGTAATTCACACGCCACAGTTAGTAGTTTAGTTTGCGTTTACATGGCAATTTTTTTGTTGCCGTTTTTTCCGTTTTCCGTTTTTTTAATAATACTGCTCTTAAATAATCAGAACTGCAGCTGATATCCAGCTGGTATGGGATCTTGATCAAAGTCTTTGGAATAAAAGCTGTGGAAAAGATTTTCGAAACAAAGTTATCTTTTGTCTTTGTCGCCTGCGTCTTCAAGACGGCAAAATAAAAATTGCAGAAAAAATTCTGTTTAGATCTGGAGTGAGTTCCGACATCTTCTGAATTTGGAAAGTTCAGGTAACAGAAGGATCATGCAAAATTTGAATTACATACATCATACTTTAGGATAGCTTTAGGTATGAGTTAAACGTTAAATAGCTTCAGTGATGCACCACCTTGGCCTGGCACCTGGTGGTCTTCATTCTTATCTTATAGGTTGGAAATCTTGCCCCTCTTCTAGGGCAAGATGTCCAACCTATCAGATTCTTTCTCTTTTAAGATTTTTTCCCAAAATGAACAGAAATTGCTTCTAATAGCAGAGAAAATATCTATGGACAGTGAGACCTCCTTTGCCAGGGCGTTCTGTCGGACGATGGAAATGTGTAGATAGACAAATGTTTCGATTGAGTTTGTCACAAAACACTTTTGAATAAATCAGAAATTTATGGTGTAAGGTGGCTCTTTACAACTTTTCGAATCCTATTTTTGGAACAGAGGTCAGCTAGTTGAGGTAGAAGTGGAAGTGGGGGTTGGAGAGCACGTTATTAAATATGGTGTACCACAGGGGTCCATTGTATATCTATATCATATTGTATATCTTGTGCATTTTATTTTTATTTTGTACTGTATATATTTTACTAATCATGACACGGTCAACACCCGGAAACCCTCATTATAGAACTTCTGTAACAATTTAAGTATGTGTAAAACAATAATCTATGCAGACGACACCACATTAGCATTTACAGCAATTACTTTATTAGAATTGGAAATCAGGGAAGAGCTAAGAATTAATGTCGCAGAGAATTGGTACAAAACAAATAAATTGGAACTAAATGCAGGAAAAATTCAAAAGATAAAACTTCAAACTAAACCAACTCACAATCAGTCGCAGTCTGTAAAAATGCTAGGCGTATATGTGGACTCTGGGTTAAATTGAAATGTCCACGTAGATTATCTTTGTAGCAGATTGAATACTGCAGTAGATATACCAAATAAGAAAACTTGTAGCCACGACCAACCGTGAAACCGTCAAACTTCTATATTATTCAAACTTTTATTTACTTATGGCTAGAGACATTTTATTATGGGGAAGCACCACACATATGGACAGGATCTTCAAAATACAAGAAAAATGCGTTAGAGCAATTGTAGGTGTCCACAATAGAACCAATTATAAACCGATATTCAGAGAATTGTGTATATTTAATATTTCCTTCTGTGTAATCTTAAATTGTGTATCATTTATTAAAAATAACATGCAAGAACATGCCTTTACACAGACTTTCATTAACTCAGCAATCTGTTAAGCGTCGTGCGATCAAATTATTTAATTCACTGTCTGAAGAAACAAAGCTACTTTCCTTAAAATTATTCAAAAAGAAAATTATAAATAAATTAGTTGAATCTGCTTTATATGAAGTAGAAGATTTTTTTGGTGATATTTAAAATTGTTTGTTTAACAGTATTTTTCTATGTAAGCATTTTTACCAAGTTTTCATTTCATTTTTATCAAGTTCTTTTCAAGTTTCATCTTGAACGCTAAACTGACATAAACATTACACCTGATGACTAATAAATCCACCCTGACCGTCTGGACCTGTAGAGGAGTATTTGCAAAAATTTTGGACAGTAAGACGTAAATAAACAACCAAAATACTCCAGATCAAAAACGTATAAGATATAAAATAGTAGCAAACAATATATTGACGCTATTATTTAATGATTAACGGTGAATACGAGTTTATTTTTCAGTTAACCTATTTTGAATACATTTCTAGAGAATTTATTCATATTTATTTCGAAATCAGATGGAATGCTAAACATATTCCCACACTAGAAATTTGTTAGGTAGCATGTAATAAAGTCTATATCAATAATAACAGATTCCTTAAAAATAACCACAAACTATAGTAATATTGTTCTTAATTTAGTCCAACCTATCCCCCCATTTTCGAGTAGAATTAACTAACTTTAGTTCGTTTCAAACCAGTGATTACGTCAAGTTTTACATCAATTAAACTAAGCGAAGTTGCATCATTTATAATGGTAGGATTAGACTATTGGTTGGTGCCAAACACACTTACAAGTTTACGATGAAAGGGTGCCGTATTTCCATTAAAATGTTCTTCTCGTTCTTAACATGCTCCACTTGTTTCAATCTTATGATGTCCGCCAAATTTAATATTTTCATTGCGGAATATACATCAGTTGATTTATTACGGCAGAGAAGTACCCTGCCAAACGTCCCCGTGCCTGTAACAAACGAGAAAATTTGTTAGTACAATCCGTCGACATTAATAGGACAATGCATCTAGAATTTATAAATGTGCATCCAAAGAAAGAAGTAGTCGGACAGTTTCCACATAACAACGTATTTATCTTATTGTCCTAATTTTTTTTTCCACTTGTAGGACAATTAAAACACTATAATTGGATTATAGATCAAATTTATTCCAGAACGTTTACACTTTATTAGGTTTTCGTTACTACTTCTTCAGTGGAATAAAATAGACATTAAAATTTATATTAATTAATAAACAAAATTATCTACAGACAAAAAATTCAGTGATATATAGGATTATGTTTACAATATCGTGGACAATTTAGGATATCTTTGAAATGTAATTTTATAATCATAAGAATAATGATCCTTATATCATGTATGTTTTCTTAAGCACTAACAATTCTCTTCAAGAACTAGGGAAAAACATGGCAAATAACCTAGTCAAGAGAATTTGATAAAATTCAGGCGTGATTAGATGATTAAATTATTATACATAATACTTAAATTCTCAATATCTGTTCTAAAATTTGCCGCGTTATTCTCTTCTTCAACGTATGTATATCATTTCATATATTAATCTAATTATAACTATTTGTTTAAATCTTAACATTTTCAAAGTCAACCAGGGATTCACCCCCGCACAAACGCAGCCTATGTTCTACATTTTTGCCTGCCGTGAGTTAAGAACCGAGTTGGTTTGGGATTTACCGCTCTTATGCCCGGTTTCTGAAACGTCAAGCAGCAGTTATCTGCTCAGTATATGTCGATTTAACAAAGACAGTTAAAAGTGTTAAATTGCCAGATACCAAACAGATAACTGCTGTTTGACATTTGAGAACCCGGGCATTATTCTTTAGGTATGCGCTTCCGATTTAATCTGCATTCAATATTAGTCTGACGTCTATGCGGATAAGACACAGTGGGTGACACATTCATTGTAGAAATATATCGATATCGACTGATAATGAAAATCTTAATGATTTTTTGAACCTAGATAGAGATTTGTATGTTGAAGATCCAGATTCAGGACAACAAATTGCAAATCTAGATGAAATACAAGAACTTTCCGAAGATTCTGATGTCGGTGAGGTTCCAGTACCAACAGAAGCTATCCCAAATTATGGCAAAACTATTACCTGACCAAGCAGCTCCAAAGTTTTGTGGAAAATCTCGGAGATACAAAGTCTTTGGAGTTTCTTTCTAAATTAGAACTTCGATTTCAAGACGCTAAAAATGCCTCAGTTTCTTTAATATATTCAATTTTCGGTAAAAACCACGATTTTGGTTGTATTTTATTATGCGCACACCCCTCTTGAACGGACACTTCCATAATTATTATTTAACCAACTACTAATTACTTGATTATTTTCACTTTGAATTTTGTTTGTGGGATCTTTATCAGGAAAATAAGATCGTACTAATAACAACGTATTGAAACTGTCCAACCTTTTCTTTCTTTGCATGTATGTACATATGTACATACTAACTAACTACAAATGTGCATACATATATGAGGTTGTATATTTTATTAGTATCATCGGCACGATATTTGTTTCCATCTTCATTGCTAAGTGGAATGGAAAATGTTCTTATTTATAGCTGCACAGCAAGCATAACATGTCGTTAGTGCCATTTGCTGGTATTCTGAAGCCGTTCTTAATAGGAATGGTATATTATTATAGTTCCGGTTCAACGTTTCGAAACCGAGAGATTTTTGTTATCACGCACATAGTTCGAATTGAAATAGTTGCCATTCTGTGTACATAAGGAGTGTGCTAGTTAAAAATAATTGTAGCGAGTGTGTGCAACTTGAAGATACGAAGAACTTGATTTTATATGGGCGTCAACTTAGATATATTACATTGAATGAATATCGTTATAATTGCAAGGATTCTATGATATTCTAACAACACTAGTAATTCTGTATTACCGGAAAAGTGATGGTTTTTGCCTAAGATGCTTACGTGTGTGGTCAGATAAGGCTTCTGTAATTTGTTGAAATTACCTCAGTGCAACATATTACCAACTTAAAACAAATTTAAAGAATACATTCATAAAACGCCGAACATAATTGTGGTTTTTGGGTGAAATCGGTTGAAATGTTGGGAATAACAAATTGTCTAATTCGAAAAGTCCTATTAACTGTTAGTACTTTAATACAATTGAAGCTATTGGAGCAATTTCCGTTTTTATATGCGGAAGAACTGTAAACCTCGCTTTAAGAAACTCTAAGGCACAGCTTAAATAATACTACGCATAAGTAATCAGAACTGCAGGTGATATCCAGGTGGTATGCGGTCTTGATCAAAGTCTTTGGAATAAAATCTTTAGAAAAGATTTTCGAAACAAAGTTAAATGGTATGTCCTCTGTAACGCATACAAAAGGTCTTTCGTCTTTGTCGTCTGCGTCCTCAAGACGGCAAAATGAAAATTGTAGAAAAAAATCTGTTAAGAGCTGGAGAGAGTTCCTACATCTTTTGAATTCGCAAAGTTCTGGCAACAGAAGAATTATGCAAAATTTGAAGCAATTATTCTAGGAATGCACATACATATTTATCAGAGCTAGATTCTTGGGAGGTTTTGATGTCCAATGAAGCGACCGAAGTTTGAAGTTTTTGCTGCTTGTTACTGCTTTGTATTCAGCACGAGTTGAACAACGACCACTTGTTGTCTATTCAAAAAATGGAATTCTTTGCAGAAGACAATTTCTAAAACTAGAGACTTTTTTCTCAACTTGGAAATTACCTGCTTCCATGCTTCATTATGCCACATTTTTCAATTATTACAGAATCTTATTTGGCTTCTCAATTCCTCATTTGTAAATCATCTGATTATTGAATCGCACATATTCAGGCCAATACTGTATGATCTTTGACGAATTGTTCTGTTGAGCCGCTACAGATTGGAAATGCTAACCAAGCCAACACTAACATGATAGTGTTGGAGGTTACCATCGCTGCATTTACTGTTAAGAGCTCATGCAATATATGAAAAGTATCTCAAACATTAGGACCAAAACCTTTTCTGTGTCGCCAAGAAATCTAGATAAAACAAATAAATGCCGAAGTTGGCCATCATTTTGGCTCCAGCATAACGCATGATCAAATTCTAAGAACAACATTCTTGAAACAAAGTTTTGTTCTAAAGCTATTAGCTCAAAATTGTCAGAGAGGTTAATCCAACTATGTACAGACGTCGCATCATAAAGGGTTCCAACCTAGAACGGAAAGCCAGTATGATACTTTTACGTCGCACAATACGTTTCTAGCACGTGTAGGGCTTATCTATAGGGAAAGCAACAGAATGTCACATTCTGACATTTACACAAATGTCTATTATAGTAAACATTAGTATACCTACTACTTGATATAACAATATTGGGTAGACTTTCGCCTTTAGGTTGGAAACCTTTATCATGCGACGTCTGTACGTACATCCCAATTCGAATATTATTCACATAGAACTCAATGCTATTACTTGAACTAGAAGAAATCCAAGAGAACGACTAGAGAATTTCAATTTCTAGAACTGCATTGGGAAGGTGGTAGCGAAACTTGAAAGCAAATACCAGCAGCTCTATTTTCAAGAAAGCAATGGGGACATTTTTTATTTGTCAATTTCTTGAGAAGTGTGCAAAATGGAAAGCTGATACTGAAAAATGAATTTAAATTAATCTGAGGTAACCCTCAAGGGCTTGCTTTTCTAAAAAAGAGGCCTGCCAAATATCAAAATTATTTTGCTACATAAATGGAGCAAGTACTTTAATGTTGTAAAAAAGGAATTAATCAGTTACTTAAATTTGCAAAAGAAAAGCAGTGAAAACTATGTAAAAAAAAATGGAAAAAAACTTTGGAACAATTTTCAGAACAAAGTCTTTCAAGAAGTTTTATATGTTTGGATTATGGAAATTGGCAATTCTTGCTGGTTAGGAGTTTTGGAACATTAAGATAATGTTCATAACTTCTAAAACTATCTAAATCAAAGTTTATTTACAAGTTTGAGAGATTGTGGTCGATGGAGAGAAACTGAAGATGCCATATTTGTTTCGATTACTTCTAGAACAATAAATAAATAATTTTAAAATAACAAGTTAGTCTGTGAACAAAATTTCCATCCGCCATAACCCTACCAGCCGACTCAGGTAACTGTCATGTCGTTTGGAATGGGGTCATAGATCTAGGAAAGTGCATTTTGGAAGCTTTCGATATCATTTAATTCAATAAAACTAAAATTTTCTTAGATTTTTATTATTATTATGATTATTACATCCATGACCATTCTGTGAATATTATAAAGCAGTGAAAATGTTCTAATATAGGATTATGAAGCAATATTTTCCAACTACCCCGCACTATTTGATTCAGGAAAAACCTTTAATATTCTTAGAATTTTTTTGCAATTTGCAATAAAACCTTTCCTTTATTTTGACATTTACATTTATAGTGTATGTTGAATAAATCGAGAACAGATGGCGCCACCGACAAACCGATTCATAAATGTCAGAATGAATATTTTCCTCTATGAAAAAAATTAAGAAGCTGTAAAGTAGCAGATGTATGGTGTAATTAAATGTTTATTACTTGTTTCCAGCTTATGTTCTCGCTAATTTTAGACACTTTAACAACAGTTTTTGCAATACACATCATTCCAAAATGAATTTTAATATTTTAAGACAAACAGCAAACAGTTTTGATTGATGCATAAAATCCTCCAGCCGACACAAAGCCTTAATTCATAACCACCGTACTCACCTAAACAAAAGCGGGATAAAATTGGCATTTTTACGACAACTTTTTATTTGTTCAATTTAACCAGAGTCTACATAATAAAGTTCTGACTTCTCCTAAAATAATACTCCGCCATATGCTGGCTTTTGTTATTTTCGCGGATTTGCGTGAATGTCAATGATTCAATGTGTCAGGCGGAATATATCAGTCCACGTATTTTTTGTCGGTAACAGTTTGTTTAAATTTCATCGACAGAAAAATGATACAGTGCACTAGACTTATGCGAAACAACAGCTCCAATGTTTGGTTTTTATGTTTTGTTTTCGTTCTAGTTTTTGACATTTTAAACGGCTCATATGGCGCCTATATTGAGATTTTATTGTCAATATAAAATGCTTGTAGCGTAATAATTTTAATGGGAGGTCGGACAAAATAAATAGATAAAATTCAATTACGTTTAATTTAAGGTGATCTTTATTATATGTAATAAAATTTTAAAGTCTAACGACTGGCTTTCCCTACGATTGACAGGCGAGAAGTCAGAGACCTCAAAGAAACCTTTCAAAGTTTTGTGAGCCATATTTCATCGCCAATCAAGCAGCTCTACATCCTTCTTGATTGTGTTTAATAACTAAATCAAGATATACTTATAAGCCCCTGATCTGCTATGAAGATGTGAAAAGACTAGCCGAAAATAGCAGCCAATTTTTTCCGATCCTAGGGCGATATTACCTAAACCGACCCATCAAATTTCAGAGAAAATTGTGTTTAAAATTTAAAAGATCATATTTCCTTTCAATCTAACAGATACAGATTTTGCCTGCATATTCTACAGTACTAAACGCATATTTTCTGCAAATAATGTAATAATGATTGACTTGCCAAGGGGCTCAAGGTAATATTACCTAGACCGGGCCATTAAATTTCCGAGAAAATTTTCCTTAAAATTTAAAAAAATATATTTCTTTGTAATCTAATATTTTATCATTTGCTGCAAATATAATCGATTTGCACAGGGTACCAGAAATACTTAATACAAATGCTAAAATTCTCGAGAAAATTTATCTAGCAGTTAAATTTTTTTTTTAGATTGAATGAAAATTTTTTAGATATTTTGAAGCTTTAGGGTTCTCTTCAAAAATTCGTTTAAAATAAAAAAATCATTCCACTTTCTTCGGCCCCTCCTTGAAAATGTTGAAACTTTTAGGTTTCTTTTTTTGGAAATTAGTATAGAAAATCAGCTTTCCCCCTTTCTTTTTCTATTATTAAAACTGCGTTTTTTGGTTTTGGTACGCAGTCATTATTAAGGCCACTTCTTTCACCATCCTTTTTTTTGAAATTTGAAATTTTGATTTTGTTTCGAATTATTTCAAATTTGTTGGAATTTAAAAATTTCAAAGTAATTGATTGATTAGATTGATCTCAGCTATTTTTCAAGTAAATTGTTTTGCATTAATTTGGCAGTTTGAAAAACCTGAAATTTCAAATTTTAAAATTCAGAGAGAGGAAGGGGGCTGACGTAAAAATGGTTTAATTTTTATTAGTTTTTAACATTGAAGTATGGCACGGAAAAAGAAAGAGAGAGATAAGGAACTATTTAGAAATACTTCGTGTGTAATAAAATGTAAAAAAATACTTCTTAGATCACTTCCCTTTCCTTTTCAAATTTTAAAAATGTTCTGAATTATTTCAAATTTGTTGGACACTTGGAAACAAAGGTAGAACAATTTTCAATATTTTCAAAATAGATGTATTGGTCTCCGCTAGTTTTTAACTAACTTTTTATATTGGTGAGAGGAAGGGGCTAGCCGCAAAAATATATATTTTTTTATAACTTTTAAAATACAATGGAACGGGAAAGAGGAGAGAGAAAGGGACTGACCTAGAGTTATATTGTTTAATTAGCTTTTAATAATATTTTGCAAAAACTAATCATTTTCAGATCATTTCTCTTTTTTTTGAAATTTTAATAATTTTCCGAATTGTTCCAAATTTATTGGAGAGTGGCAAAGAACGTAGAAGAATTTTAAAATTTTTAGAATAGAAAGGTTGGTCTCGGTTATTTGAACTTACTTTTCAATATTGTTTTATAAAATAAAAAAAAAATTAAACTTCGGAAAGGGGGGAGAAAAGTGGCTGCCGTAAAACACGTAGTTTTTTTTAATTAACTTTTAACATTAAATTTTGAAACGGGGAAAGGAGAGAGAGACAAAGGGGCTGATATAAATATATTTTGTTTGATTAGCTTTTAATAATATTTTGCAAAAACTTAACATTTTCAGATCATTTCCTCTTTTTTGGAAAATTTGAAAAATTTTCCTAATTGTTTCAAATTTTTTGGACAGTGGCAAAAAAACGTAGAAGAATTTTTAAAATGTTTAGAAAGGAAAGGTTGGCCTCGGATATTTTCACCTACTTTTCAATATTGTTTTATGAAATAATATAAAAAATAAAACTTCGGAAAGAGGGAAGAAAAGGTGTTTTATTAACTTTAAACATTAAATTTTGGAACGGGGAGAGGTAAGAGAGAGAATGGATCTAGATATATTTTATTTGATTAGCTTTTAACATTACTTTGCAAAATGTAATATCTATAAAGCAATTTTTTTTTTAGATCACTTTCCCTTTTTTTGAAATTTTGAAAATCTTCCAAATTTATTCAAATTTGTTGAAGACTAAATAAATGTAGAACAATTTTTAAAATTTTCAAAATGGAGAGATTGGCCTTGGCTTTATTGTTCAACTAATTTTTAATATCGTTTTACAAAACTTTAAGACATTTAAAATTTCGGAAACGCAGGCTGATCTAGAAATATTTTCTGGTTTGATTAAGTTTCAACATTAATCTGCAAAACTGCAACAACTTCCTACTTTTTTAGAAAAAAGAAACTGATCTAAATAGTTTTTGCTTTTTTCAATTATTATTATTTAGTACTTAGAAGGATGAAAATTTCCACTAATGGTCAACACAACAAATACTTTGAAAATATTCAATGGTATAGTCGACCAATGGTTCTAGGGGGATCTGAACAAACCTAGCAAAATTCCTAGATAACTGGATTACAAAGTTTAAAGCAATATATTTTTCTCTAATGCCACGACAAATATTTTTTGTTTTAAGTAAAATTTTCTCAGAAATTTCAGCCGGGTAATGTTCCCCAAGCATCCTTTACAAATCACCTACATACGTATATTTGCAGAAAATAATATAATCTTTGTCTTACGTTGAAAAAAAAATATAATTTCTAATTTCTATGTAAAATTTTCTGAGAAATTTATCGCAATGTCGCCACCATATTACAAATTTTTACACCTTCCACGAGAAAAACATTTTTCTCTAATCATTGGCTGCTCTTTTTACACTCTTTAATTTTCTGATTTGCCCGCCTAATTTTTATGTTTGTTATGTATAAAATTCCTGAAATATCGATCTCGTTTATGCCACTTTTGAGTACTGCATTGCATAATTATTAATGTTTCAGAAATAAAATAATTTTATCGCCAGCCATTTTAACGTTCATCAATATTTACATCACAGATTTATTACTCGAGAAAATGATTAATACAAAGCAATAAGTCAGAGGGCCAACTCACATTCAAAAATCGCTGTACCAACTCTTATAATTTGAAATAAACACTTCATCATGATTCATCTTGTATTTGACGTCAATTTCTTTTTATCTGCCAGTTGAGATCTGTAATTAATTAAAGTTGGCTGTTCGTCTTAGAGAAGCTGCAGTAGTTTCCTTAAGATCAATCAACTGTAATCCAAATTAAAAATGTAATTTAAACTTTGTTTTGTCTTTGTTAAAATGTACACAACATTCCGAGTAAATACAAAAATCTAATTTTTTTTAATCTGTTTTTTTCTACCACCAGAATAGTTGACCTTAAGATCGCAGTTATTATGCATGGAACATATTGTGTACTTAATCACGTATCTGTCAAAATTCAAGTGGTTTCATCTTCTCACTCCCATTTTCTGGACATTAACCACATACAAAACATATTTTTAAAACAGATTAACGTCATTCAATGAACATGGACAACTAAATCTATATTTACTTTTTGGCTGACTGTTTACCTCAATATATTATTCGCTTATTTTTCTTTCAAGTTCGGTTCATACTTACATCCTTGAGTTAACTGGATGAAATTCTGTCTGCCAGGTGTACGTTTCGTAATTTTACGATGCACTAACTTCCAAAGAACAGTATAAAATATACATACGTAATCGACGGGGCGTCTATTTTTATTAAGATATCTTTCTCAATCTTGGACGCTTTTATTTCTCGTACCTACTCATTGTGTGAAGTTGGTTCGCGTTTCAATTGTTTACAACGCTTTAGAAAATCTAGGTTACGAATTCGTTTAAACCATTATTGACGGAGGCGAAATCGGGATGAAATCATCACCGGTAGGTGTCCGAAAAAATAGATTGCGAAAGATCGTTTTTAAATAAGTGCCGATTGATATTGAACAATATCTATGAAAATCGTGGAAATGTAGGAATTAAACTGTTATGCGCGAAAGTCGCACGATCGTGAAATACTGACAGTGATGAGGACAACGTTTTAAACAAACGGGGATTTTCCAAATAGTTTGCGAGATTCGAGGAAACCGTGAATAATAAAAACATATTTTTATTAAACATGCGCCTGCGGAAAAGCTATAGTTTTAAACAGTGATTGGAAGTAAACAATTAGGTACATTGACATATGATTTGCTCAAATTCAATTAAAAAGTGCTATAGGGCACTATTTTCATGGATATTTTTAGTAATTGTAGGAAATAATAGATCTTCATGTGTTCAAACGAATAGAATATTGGAAAATCTTATGTAGAAAGAATATAGAATTTTGATTTTTATCTTTTTTTGCTTCCGATGATTTTGTTCTGTTATTTAAACATTGTACCACTTCCACAAAGAAATTGTAATTAAGGAACGTGTCTCTTTTGGATGATTTTGAGAAAAGCAAAAAGCAATTTCGTCAGCTTTGACTCATTATGATTGATTTTTAAACGTAAAAAGTAATACCAAAGTAATAATATGGAGCTGGAGGAGCAAGGCCAAATGTAAGCAGCTGTGACATCTGATCACTATTACCCTAAGGCCAGCTGGTAGAATTCGAGGATGACATAGCGGCAATTATCCTAGTGCGTGACGAAAAATATACCAAGAGAAGACTCAATCGGATGATGAGATGGATGGACGAACATGGCCTGGCCTTGAAAATATAGAAGACTAGGGTCGCTTTACTGATCAGGCGCTACCTACGCACAAGATCAGTATTTAAGACTCCAGGTCAGACAAAATGGCGTTCAGTCGTCTGGGACGTTGAGTAACGATCTTCGTGCAACTACAGGATTGGTTATATTTAATCTAACAGTTAGAAGAAGGCTCCACGAGTTTGGTTTAAGAGCTAGAAAAAGGAACATATGCTCACTGTTGATCAGGCAACACAAGATCGCTAGGGGGCAGATTCACTCTACATCACTCTGATAGTAGAGTTTTAGTGTGGAGGAAGCGTGGAAAACGGTATCTTTAAAGGAAGATGGCCCCATACGTGCCATTTGGAGGTAGGGGTGTTACGGTTTGGGATGGCATAAGATGTAACGGCCGCGCCGAGCTGGTGGTTTTGAGATATCAATCCAGAAATACAGTCAGATATAGGGGCTTATGTATTTTGCCGATAGTTGTACCATTTACCCGAAATTTTAGAAGAAATTTTATATTTGTGGACGATTATGCTCGTCCCCACCGAGCCTACATTGTCGAGGATGTCATTGTTACGAATAATATTGACAGAATGATATGGCTCCCTAATTCTCCAGATTGCAATTGCATTGAGCATGTTTGGGACAAAGTTAGTCAGCAGTTGCGATCTCGTGCTCGTCCTCCCACAACGCTAGACGAACTTACGGAAACGGTGCGAATAGAATGGGAAAGAGTAAAAATATTTGATTATTATTGTTTTTTCATTAGTGGACCATTTGAATTGTACAGTAGTTTAGTTTGACAGGTGCAAACGATGCACAAATATGGACAACTATCCGTCTTTTGTTTTCTTTTGTTTGTATTTCTTTTCTGAGGTTGCTACTAAATTGTATCGTTTGACACAAATTAAATTTAAAAACATTGGCACATTGGTGGACATTGATGGCTGCAATTGTCAAGATAATGATAACTTTTTGGTGTCATTGTAAGGAAAATTTCAATCTCTTTAAGAATATTTGGAAAAAACATAACCGTTGTATTTAAAAAAATAAAACTGGGTTGTGATGTACTTTAGTTTTTGTGTAATTTTTGATTATATAACATAGTTAATAATTAGATGTATTTTTGATTATTATACTTTTCTTCTATCTCTTATGCTAAAAAACATACAAGCGATAGGTATGTAGATGATTGCATATGTCGCATACCGATAGGTAAAATTGAACATGTTATACGCACATTTAATTCCTATCATGATAGCTTTAAATTTACAGAAAAAGAAAATCAAAATTGTATAAATTTTTAATTTTACGAAAAATTAATAAAAAACCGTATACATAAAATATGGAACACAGACACAAGACAAACTAGTAAAATATATCGCACAATTCCGTATATCAACCACTTAAGTGACTAAATTAAACACAAATTTAAAAAATTAGATATACTTAAACATTAGATTTACACCCAAACAATAATACAAATATAAAAACTAAGATTAAAAAAGATAATCAAGGTAATGTCGTATATAAATTAGAATGCAAAGAATGTGATTAATGTTACGTAGGTCAAACTAGACAATACTTAAAGAAACTAATCTATAATCTTCATTACACTGTAACGCATAACATAACCGGGGAAACTGCTTTGTCTAAGCATTCTAAAGAATTACGACATAACTTTGATTTTGAAAATGTTATAATACTTGTAAAAACAGATTAATATATGAAATGATATACATTAGAAAAGAGAATAACGCGGTCAATTTTAGAACAGATATTGAAACTTTAAGTGTTATTTATAACAATTTAATCCCCTAATCACGCCTGAATTTTATCAAATTAAGCTCTTGACTGCGTTTTTTGCCATGTTTTTCCCTAGTCCTTGAACAGAATTGTTTATAAAATTACATTTCAAAGATATCTTAAATTGGTCACGATATTGTAAACATAATCCTCAATATCACTGAATTTTTTGTATTATTGATTTCCATATCTGCGCATCGAGCATAATTGTATATATACATATATTATGTTTACGTCAAATGTGATCGATAATTGCATTTGTTCCTAAAATCCTCTACTACAAACTATATTCCTAAAGATAATTTAATTTTATACTGATCATTTTAAGAATCACTCAAGATAATAGTGGCAACTGCGTCACCGCAAATACAATACATCTCATTCTATAATATACAATCGACAAATTAAAAATTTCCATAATCTCATCTATTTCCTCAATTTATAAATCGGGCGTCATTTACCGCAAGTATTTTTAACCGCAAAAAATAAATCTGAACCAGATCTCGTCGCTAACCATCACAATCGATTCTCCGTTCCATAGAGGACCTCGTTTCGAACACGATCTAGCCGCAAACATTATGTATAAGTAACCATACACAATTCACTATGCGATCTAATTATAAGATACATAAATTGGACAGATTTTTTTCATTAAACACATCTGGCCCAAGTATGGCGATGGATACATTTACCCACAGCGCACGAGGCGCTTTTTAGATGCCCTAATAAGATTATTTACATATACCAACGTTTCAAAAGTAAATCTGTTCCTTTAATCCTTAAATCCTTAATATATATATAATATATAATCCTTTAATATACAAATAACCTAGCCGGTGTACCTAATTTCTAAATTTAAAATTCTCAAAAACTTTCAGATCAGACTTTTTTGAAAGGTATAGAAAATGCAAATCGCTTTGAAATAGTTCGCAAGGTAATTTAAACCCCGTTACAAACATTAACCGCGGAATACAAATATTTATTCCGAACCTGCGGTTAGATAACCTTCCGTTTCAATTTTAAACCGATACTATGCATCATACAATACAAACATTTGATTGATTAAATTGGAAACAATCGAGGTGATCGCTGGAGCGTTTCCCGGTATAAATGCAATAAATTCTCGAACAAATAGGCCATTTACTGTATATTCCAGTAGTTCGAGCTTCAATATAGCATTTGCCTAATTGTACAGTGTATATTGCACGTTACAGACCATCGGGCGTCATAATATTTACTTTAGGTGGATGCTAGGAGATGTTCTGGTGTGTATATGTGTTGCAATTGTAAATATTTACGATGTGCGGGTTGATATCAAGGTAATGTGTGCACAGAGAAGATTTTTATATTCCGAGAATATTATGTATGTGCGGAGATATAAAGGTGTCAATGTGTAGTTCGTTACAGAAGTAATATCTTTTTATGTGTGCGTTTTAAACAGTATGCCCAATTTTTATAGATCCTATTTGCGTTTTGATTTAAATACTATGCAAAGAAAAAAATGCTACATTTCTAAAGGTTTACAAAACATGATTGACAACACTGACGGAAAATATGTATTTGCCACATTTAGCAGACTTATTACTACGATGTACTACACTATTTCCGATCAATATCTAAGTAAGCATTCATTAAAATTTGTTGGCATTATTCCATTTAGAATGACACTTTATATTCTGGCAGCGACATCTGCATTCTTTTTTTATCGGTGCAGTATCTTCTATACTGACTTACTTCTAGCTGACAAGAAATGCTCTCTTACTCTCACTAAAGAATTTTCGATAATTTTAAATTCATAACGACACAATCAGTCAATTAATAAGATTTCCACGTTCCCTAACAAAATGTGGTATAAATCTAAATTGTATTCTAACAAAGGTACATTTTAAACGAAGTTCCCTATTTAGTGATAAATTTACTACAACAAAATCTGACAGAATATTCCAAAATAATAAATATGTAATCCAAATGAAAAATGAAAGGCTCGTACCTATTATAATAAACATTATTTTTAGAATATAAAATTGTCTATAAGAGATCCAGCACAATATTATTCTAACTGTTAAAGTTTTCTAGAAAAAAAGCAAGTGCAACATACTACATTGTCAGTTTTAGAAAGACAAAATGCCAAAATATTTGTAAAAGCATCTTTATCGAGCAAATAATCTTTTATACAAAAGTCCGATTTACACCATTCTCACTGTTATAGTTTTTAAGTTCTATTGACTAGAACTTTTCCAGAATCTCACAATTAACGTAAACTCTATATTTTTTCACCTATCAATCTTCAACAGAGTAATATCTTAAACTTAAGAATGCACTTTACCGTAGCCGAAAAAGGAAAAAAAAACAACAACTTTAACACAAGGAAATGCAAGAATGGTTACTTCAAAAAGAAATACCGTTTCATTCCTCCATGGTGCAAGTTAGATGGCTTAACAGATGATGCGGTGGAGCCATTTATGATTTCGTTTGGAAATGATGACACAAGCGACAGTGAGATGGACAGTGATAGTGATTCTGTTGAAGAACTGTAGGATTATGTATTTAAAATATAATATCATTATTGTAGTTTGATGGACTAGCTAGCGCTTCTTTCTATTGTGATTTATAGTAGTATATAACATCAATTTTAAATTTCTGAAATACAAATTTTATGTTAATATATTTGATGTACTACAAATATGTATGTATAATGCAAATAATAAAATTCATATTAAAATTATTATTTTTTATAAATGTGTTGTATCGTAATAAGAAACAGAGTATAGCTAGTTTTCGAGTTCTAGCAACAAGAGGGTAGAAAAATATCCATACAAACGTAAAATCTTCACTTTTTCAGTATCAAATAATTTGTCACACTTTGGTCTAGAGTCTGAAATTTTCAATAAAGCAGTCAAGCACAATACTATTTTAACTGCTACAGTTTTCTAGTTCTACCCATTAGAAAAGTATTACGGAAAACGCAAAATATTATCATGTGGCCTTAAGTATTGTAAGGCCTCCTATATAAAAGATGACATGTTTCTATTTAAGGGCCGGGCTAACACTATTCTAGCTGTTATAGTTCTCGAGATCTTCCAATTACTCACAAGCTTTACTTTTTCTACCTTGCTTTAACATAGTCAGACATAAGTTATATAGAATTTGCAAAACATTTTTTTGTAGAATATGAAATTTATATAATATCTTTATTAATGCCAATTCACAAGAAATAGTGTTTACATACGTCAAACAAAAACAACAAAATAATCAAGCATTGGTATATATCACAACAAATATTGTTTCGTAATTTTTTAACTGAATTAAGACGTAAGTTCTTAATATGATGAGGAAGAACATTAAAACATTTAATGGCATAGTAATTCACGCTATTGTAACTTTTACCTAATCTCAATCGACGTATCCTAATGTAGTCATTTATGTCTATAATAAATATAAAGTAAAATATTTTGGAAAACATATATACCAACGGTTTTTTATCTACTAAACTTCGACAGATTTATAAAACGATTTTAGTCGAGTAAGACATTTTCTATAAAAACAAATCCAGGATAATACTATTCTAATTGTTATAGTTTTCCAGTCCTACCAACTAGAAACGTAGAAAATATCTCGAAAATTGCACATTCTTCGCTATTTTCACGCTCAAATACGAACATTTTCAGGATCCTGTTTGAAAGAATAAAATTTTATATAAAATAGCTGAGACAATATTGTTCTAATTATAGTTTTCAAGCTCTGCCAATTAGAAACACGGAAAAATATTATGAGAAACATAAAATTATCGCTTTTTCGCCTATTTAGCTTCAACAAAGACAATTTCTCAAATCTTTTTCCTATAGTAAGAAATTTTCTATAAAAAAATACTATTCAATACTCTTCTAACTGTTATAATTTTCCAACTCTATCAATTACAAATTTGGAAAAATATTTCAAAAATCGCAGAACTAAACATTCATATACAGGGTGTCCCAGCAAGACCGTTCATTAGAAGTTTATGAGGTTCTCACCAAAATATAAATTTGAAAATTCAGAGTTATACACAATTGGTTATGTTCTCTTTAATTAAAATATTTTTAGATTCCTAGCGTTTCCGGTTACACCGGAAGTCGCCATCTACTTTGCTATTTTTAATGAAACACCCTATATATTTTTACACATTTGGATTTGCCTATTATTAAGCTTTACAAATATCTTTAATGTTTGCAATTTGATTTGGGCGTTTTGTAGTTATTCGATTTTTTCTAAAAAAAATTGCTATAGTAGACTAGTAGACGTTTATTCAAAAAATCAGAGAGCACTTGATATTTCGAATATCAATTTAGGATTCATAATATGCAGAAACAACATGTTGGAGTATGTTTTGGCACTGAGAACGGCTGTCTAACCTATATGGTTACTTTACTATGGCACGTTAACTTTCACAAATTTTGAAGAACCATAACTTAATTTTTTCAAATGGTACCCCCCATATTTTATTAGTTAGTCATCTTCAGCGTCTAATCTTGCACCTTTTATATCCAACATGTCCTATATCTGAAATTGATAGTTTAGGAGATAATTAGCTTCTTTTAAAAAATGCACACGTTACACATAACTGATCGATACGTATTTAGTGTGCCATGAAAAATAAGCGTTCTCAAAGACTTATTGTCAAACTCTAATGTCAAAGTTACACTTCGTCGTTACTTACAGTTAAAATGGATAACGATAATGAAAACAATATTTATACAAATCAAGAAATACTTAATTTATTTTTTATATCGAGAAAGTGCGACAAAGTTCTTAGTAGAACCTCGGATGACAATGGTAAATTTAGAAGAATAGAAGCAAATGTTGTGCGTTTTGGTCAAATTGCTTATCCGTTAAACCGACAAAAAGTGTAGTTGATGATGAGGATGAAGAATTGAATACCTTAACTTATTTCGAGGCCAATTCCAGCGCCTTAATTCGAGCTGCCGAAGAAGATCTGCAAATCAGTAAGTCTTCAGTACATAGAATTTTGAAAAAGCATCACTTCCACGACTACAAGCTAACTCATTAGTCCAAGACCTTCATCCTCAAGACCCCAACGACAGAGTTAACTTGTGTCAATTTTTTGATTTGTGTAAACATTGTTTTCGTTATTGTTCTATATTTCAACTCTATAGCAATAATGTAAAGGCACTTAACGGATAATTATTAATTTACTACCATTAAACGACGAAGCGTAAGTTTGACGATAGATTTTAGCAATAAATATTTGAGAACGCTAATTTTCCATGGCACCCAAGATAAGCATCGATGAGTTATGTGTGCATTCTTCAAAAACTCTAATTATCTCCTAAACTATGAATTTCAGGTATAGGACATGTGGAATATAAAAGATGTATAATTAGATGCTGAAGATGACTAACTAATAAAAAATCGGGGGTGCCATTTGAAAAAATTAAGTTATGGTTCTTCAATTTCGGTGCTAAGACATACTCCAACATGTAATTTAAGCATACTATGAATCCTAAGTCGATATTCGAAAAATCGAGTGTTCTCTGATTTTTTGAATAAATGTCTGCTACAGCAATTTTTTTTTTAGAAAACATCGAATAACTACAAAACGCCCATATCAAATTGCAAAAATTAAAAATATTTGTAAAGCTTAATAATAGGCAAATCCAAATATGTAAAAATATATAGGGTGTTCCATTAAAAATAGCAAAGTAGATGGCGACTTCCGGTGTAACCGGAAATGCTAGGAATCTAAAAATATTTTAATTGGAGAGAGCACAACCAACTATATATAGTTCTAAATTTTCAAATTAATATTTTCGCGAGAACTCCGTAAACTTCTAATGAACGGTCTCGCTGGGACACCCTGTATATGTACATACATACAGTTCTCGAGCATAAAATTTTCTATTGAAAAAAACTGAGACAATACTATTCTAGCTGTTATATAGCTTTTGGATTCTACCAATTAGAAACACAAATCCCCTTGAAAAATATTAAGTATGTAAAATCTTTGCTTTGTCATTGAGTGAACTTTAACTGAATCAGATATGAAACAATTTATAAGACATTTCTTACAGAGTATAAAAATGTTCTATAAAAAGAAGTTAGAGCAATACTATTCTCACTGTTACAGTTTTCCGGGTCTACCACTTAGAATACTACTTTTTTCTTTTTAACGAGGAAAATTTGTAGAATCTTTTTTAGAAAGCACAAAAACACAAAATCCTCTGTAATAAAGCTGAGATAATACTATTCTAACTGTTCTAGTCTTCGAGTTTTACCAATTCATCAGAGCAAAATGTCACGAAAAATTTTAAACTTGCTGTTTTATGTAGTGAGCTTCAACAGAACAACATACCAAGTAAATTTTAAGACGTTTTTCCTATATCCACGACAGATTGCGTGATTTACTTGCCCCAACTTGTACGAGCTAAATTTGCCTAAAATAAAAATAATAATATGTACATTCCGATAAAAATGTTTTGAAAATATTTTAGATATCGAAATATATAACACATGAACTCTCAATTGTTCAACCACTTCAAAAGCATGCTCCATTAATAACCGACTTCAATTGCATCTGGCATCGAATTTAGATTATTTATGAAGAAGACGTTATATCGGCGTTTGGCGCCTAGATTTAGGGCGAAACGTCGAACCTAAAGTTACCTATTCGCCGACGAGACGAGTCTATGGAACACTGTTACGTTAGCGTTTAAACAGCACGTGGGCCACTGTTGATACAATCAGTATGCCATTAGGACTTATTTATTTATAGAAATGGATACTTTAAAGCAAAATATACTAGACGCGATATTTTTTGTTTTTAAACTGTACGATTATTTTTAAATTAGCGTTCATTTAAAGTTATGCTGTTATAAGATAGTTCAAATTGAGTGTTGATACAATAAACGTTGTTATACATTATCATCAATTAAATCTCGTTTAAATCTGTTTAATTCCTGATAAATTACCGCAAAAAAATAATGTAATTAGCGTTTGGTAAAACCGAATTACTGTACGTTTCGAAATTTAGCGAGATTTAAAATGTAAATTAACGTAATATTTATTTGCTAAGTTTACAATAAACGGCTGCGTTAAATAAACTTAGACTTGGTATCGATTTCCTCGGCGCAAATATTCAAACTTGATAGAAAAAAAAAGTTTCTCAATGAATAAAATGAGTCATTATATTCAATGACTAACGGAAAATATTTTTAGGTAGGCCGTGTAGATTATAAATTTCTCTGTACAGCATCACCGCTACTTGCTTGACGCAAAAGCTCTCCGTATTTACCTTCTGACCTGCATTTTACAGCTTCGACTTTGGTTTACGCGTAATTTTCAAGTACACACCGTCAGGTTTCTGACAGTATACATTACTGTCTAAAATTTGACTCAAATTAGTAGCTGAGGCTCTTATTAGTCGTTGAGGTTATTTTCTAGGCGTATTACTTTAAAGTTTTGTTATTATAAAACTGAATATGTAGATGTTTGTTTTGACAAATAACTACATACAAACGTTTCAATTGAAAAATAAAAAGTTTGCAAGAAATTTAAAACGAAAAAATATATATATACCCCTAGGTATATATATATTTACGTCTAGGCATCGACAAAATGAAATGGTCGATATCTGGTTGTGGCACACCTGATTCCAAGCAACTTGAACTTGGTTGATTATTTGCGCCAAGCTTTGTGGAGGATGGTGCAAAGTGGACAGTCTCTTCCCCATGATATCCCGCACATGTTCGATGGGGTTTAAATCCGGGGAACAGGGTGACCACAGCAAAACATTAACGCCTGCTTCTTGGAGAAAGTCTATAGTTTGACGAGCAATATAGTGACGTGTATTGTCTTGCTGAAAAAGGACGTGAGGACGGCCATCTAGATAAGGTAGTAAAGTGGTTTGTAGGACATTCTTTCCAACTGTCGTGAACTATCTATTAAATTCATTTGATATTTCTTTTAGCTCTTTTATTATTTCCATAATCTTCGTGTTTGCTTTTTTGTTTTTTGGAAAGTATTTCGTTTTTTATTTGCGTTACAACATTCTTCTTGATCCAGTAACAGTTTTCTCTTCTTTTAATTTTTACGTTTTCCAACCCGGAGATAATTTTGACGTCCTCGAAGTCTAGGCAGCCTAGACAGTTTGTTACGCTTAACACTTGCAGACGAATACATAATATGTAATTACATTTTTCTGTATCAGTCAGCTGTCATGAACATAATTTTTTTCGTAGAAAAGTCAGAGATTTTTTTTCGCAGAAAAGTATCAATAATAAAAAGGGCTCAATTGAAGAATAGCCATCTAACTTCAATTTTTGGTATAACGTATCCTTGGGTCCTAAAACGAAAGAAAATGCAAAAATTTTAGCGCGGACAGAAAAAAATAATAAAAGTAACGGGTTAGATCGGACATATTTTGTAAAGTGCTTCCCTTTGCAGGGCATTATTCCATATTCACCATTAGTTTTGCGCATGCGCAACTTATGTATCTCTATCGATTTTTGTTAATTTGGCACCATTGTGGCTATTGTTTTAACGGTTCTAACGTCTCGTTTTCTTCGTTCGTTTAACCTTTGATTTTTGTTTGATAAAACCAAAAAAATAAGATGGTTTGGTGTGGCCTGGCTGGGGTTGATGTGGACCGGCTTGGGTTTGGTGGTACCCGGTTTGGTCTGATGTGGCCCGGTTTGGGTTGGTGTGGCTCGGTTTGGCTTGGTGGGACCCGATTTCGACTGATGGGACCCGGTTTGAGTTGGTAGGGTCCGATGTGGCCCAGTCTGGTTACTTTTGGCAAAGTTAAATATTGTTAACCTCAATAAGCTAATTTGATAAGTTGATATACTAATTTATTTTAATGATGTATAGGATAACTACTCCATAACCTTCAAGGATCCGGAGACGGGTGCTCATACTAACTCCATCGAATCTTCCTGGAGAACTGCTAAGTCATTGTCAGGTACATGTACCTGGCCAAATTGCCAGGATGTCGATGGTTTTGCACCTTGAGCGTACACTTGAATTTTTTCAATTGGCGGGCGAGTTGTATAATTCTGTGGCTCCTCGGGAAGATGAGTGGGCCGATTTTGGGAAGAATAAAGATTTTATCGAATAGTTTTTTTAGAATTATTGTTTAGTCTTGTTGGAATTATTGTTTAAGTTTGTTATAATTATTGATTATGCCTTCAATACGATAGCCACAATCGAGAAGGGTGTACAAGCTTTTCAAGTAACCGGTATATTTCCCTTTAACCGTTTCGGATTCAGTGACGAAGAATTGACGCCCTTGCCGGACGGAGTAGAGCGCACCACTGCAAAAAATGCAAATCCTACAATTCGACGTATCGAAAGAACTCCCTCGCCAGTGGCTAGGCCATCCACGTCTATCTGTCGATTTCTACTTAAAGTGATCCAAACTAAAAGTAAACAAAACCGTGAATCTTTGTCAGATTCTGATATTTCTGATTTGATTTTAGAGGAAGCTACAGAGGATGAGTTAAGTTATGATAATGACAAGACTCTTCAACCGAAGCAGGCAAATAAAAGTTTTACTGATCTTCTGCCTTTACCAAAATCAAAAATCAAAGGTATGCCACGCAGAACTCAACATTCGAAAATTATGTCTTCGACTCCTGTGAAAGATGAACTAGACAAAAAAAGAAGAGAGAAAGAAGGCCAGGCCGCACGATGTGAGAAAAGTCAAGAGAAATGTAGTTTCTGGCCAAAAACAGAGAAAAAAAATACTGCGACAACCGAAACATGTAGCGTCTGTTATAATTTTGGTGGAAATAATTACTTATGGTGGAGGTGTCGTTCGTGTGGTTCTTGGGCCCACGCCGACTGTACAAATATTGAAAATGCGGAAGATTCCAGATAAATAACTGCCCATGTTAGCGAGTAAAATCGGGCATCTTGCTTAAGTGGTCGATATTCGACCACTTTCCCCCACTATGAATGGCATTCACTTCTCTATTTATACTTTTTTTACATTGGATTACAATGTTTTATTGAAAATATTGTTTATTATACTGTTTAATTACTTTATATTTTTATCAGGAATAAAAAACATTTGATTACTGAACTGCTATTTTTTTTTCTTAACAAATGCTTATTTCTTACAGAAACTGTTCTTTCCATTCTTAGGAAATAATGCTTAGTATGGTCCTTTTTTCATTACAAAAGTAGCGTTTTATCTTTAAATCACACCTAAATAGTACAAAATAATCCCACAGAGAGCACTTTACAGAAAATATCCGATCGAACCTTAAAATAACGTTACCTTTATTATTTTTTCCTTCCGCTCTAAAATTTTTGCATATTCTATCGTTGTAGGACCCAAGAATACGTTATACCAAAAATTACAAAAATCGGAGTTAGGTCACTATTATTTAATTTTGCCAAAAAAATTGACATTCTAATCGTAACATCCTTTAAATATAGTCATTTTGATGCAAAAAAAGTAATTAAGTCTGGTTAGGTAATCAATTGGTAAAAGCTCTTGCACACTCTGAAATCTATCTGAATCTGAATCTATCTGAAAATTTTTGAAGATCTTTTTTAAGGATTCTCTGGCTCGTCCAACATGACAATTGTGCTTGTTCTAAAAGCTTACAAATCAATTTCTCAGGTGATTGAGTTATTCGTTCCTCAACATCAGCTATGCTAACTGTCCGCTTTAGTGGTCTACCACTACCTGGTGTTCGGAACACAGATCCTGTTCCACGGATTTTAGCCACTGACTCTTGGATCAATTTCCACAAACTGTTATTTGTTGGAAAATTTGAATATTCTATCCAAAATTCAATTGCGATTCAATAAGAAAAACTTTATAATTTATTCTAAATATTTGTAAGTGTCAATTAACAAACACATGCATTAATGACAGATGTCAGAACATACCAATATAAAATTTTCAAGAAATAATTTCATGGCTTGCTAGATGGGATAAATTTAAATGATCGTATGGTATATACATAAAACATTGTTAAAAGGACGTTTGAAATTTCATTCTCATCTCATCCCATGTGGTACCGCTTTGGAAGCATTGGCACTTGATCGGAAAATCCGTTTATCATTAATAACCATCATTAATATTTTCCAGCGTTTTACGTCAAACTTGACAGCGACTACGCGTGTAGCAATCTCGAAAATAGACAAACGTTGTAATACCACTTTTCTGGGTTCTAATTATTTCTTTAGCGCACGCTGACGATAGTTATGTACGCGTTATTGTATATTTTTGGAAACTAAAAATCGTGGAGATACTAAACTGTTTTAATTATGTTTCGCAAATGTCTCCCGGGAAAGTTGTAGCGTAACATATGCTTGGAAAGTTGGCAGCTATGCAAGCGTAATTATGTAAATAAAAACATACACGAGAGCCACAGTAGATGTCAATAAATGCAGATTTGTTTGATATTTTATTAGTTGTGGCAGATTTTATTGAGAAATTTAGGCTATTCTTATATTATTAAAGCAATTTACTGTGCATTACCGAGGATCTTACTTATTATAGGTTTGCATTCCGCAATAAGATTTCGTTTATCATCTCAATTTCCACTATCGCATGCACACAACCTGAAATTCTTCTAAATTTATGTTTCTTTTTCGTATTAAATTAGAATATAAACTGAATAACTGTAATAACTCCTGTAGTTGCAAAGTGACAAATCGAGATCGATCGAGTCAGATTACATTCCATTTTTTTTGCATTTAATACATCACTTGACATTTCATGTCAATGGCAGGCACCTAGCACCAAGTTTCCATTAACGCCATCTAGAGACCGTACACTGAACTAGGATCATAGTATAAATAGGAATCATTAATTTATTGGTTCATGCTTCCTCTAGCATTTGCCAAACCGTTCATACATTTGTGGATCACTAACAACAAACCATATAATAGGATGATCGTTGTATTTTTTCCGGGACCATGTCCTAAATCAATAAAGTAAAATTTGTACAGATTTACGATTCGCAACCCTCAATCGTTATGTTTTTGTAGGCAATGGTCCAACCTAACCGCTTTTTTATCATTGTCAAAATTGAATAAAGTTGAAGTTCAATAATTTGGCCAGGGACTGTACGTTTTATTTTTATCCTATTAAGAGTTTGAATCAAACTTGCTAAACAAACTGATATACGGGCGAAGAAAATCAAGACCACACAACGATCCAGCTAAACGTGATTAGAGCTAAAAGAAGCTATGATTCAGTAAGACCAATAGAGGAAAACATTCAGAATCCGCAATTAACTACGTTGGTAAGCTTGAAAAATTCTGGGATGTGAGTAATATTCTCTGATGAATATAAGCATGGCGTCTTTGATTTGGAAGTCAACGACCGAGAAAAAAAATACCAAATCAACGATAATCATACTTATTAAATATACATGAAGAATAGGACAAACCATGTTGTCAAATTGTGCGAATACCATACGTAAAAACGATCATCAGAGCTGTCCATGAAGCCTCCAATTGACAAAGGATCTGAGACGATGTGCATACGATATCTTAGTTCTGTGGCTCGAACTCCACACTGTCATGCTTTGTTTCAATATTCCCATGCTAATAAGGACTTTGTTTCAATATTCCCATGCTAATAAGGAAGAGTGTTTAAAATTTTAATCTAAACAGGATGTCAAATGACTAGTGTTGGAAAAAATAAACAGTATAAAACTAATATCACAGGAAAGGTAAATCCAAAAAAAATACGATCATATATTACAATAATTTTCCTTTAATAATCACCAAATTTTGTTAAATAAATTTTGTTGGATCCGGGCCTGACAAGTGTGTGCAAGAAAAAAAGGGACGCTGCAAAATTTTCTAATAGACATAAACAGATATTTTTTATCAAGTTGAATGATATGTAAATAAATGTTTATTGTACTCCATGAATGCATTTATTTACGAAGCAGGTTTGGCTGCTCTATGAATTGCACATGTGGTCGTTTCACAAATATGAGAAATAGGACAAAACAGAGTAGTAATGTCGGCAATTACTACCACGAGCTCCGGATGCACAGGAAAAAGTCCAACAGACTCTAATCTGGACTTCGTGCTGGCCACAGAATCGTTCCTTCTCGGCCTATCCAATGTGCAAATACCTGGTTTAAATGTCCCCATACAAGTCGGGCAACATGTGGAGGTGCCTCATCGTGCATGAACTACATTTGCCGTCGTACATGTAGTGGTATGTCATCCCAGTAATCGTGTAACGTATTTTGCAGGCAATTTAAATGATCTCCCGCATTTAATTTTTCGGGAAGTACAGGCCTAGTGATTATGGTAATTGAGCACACCATTTTTTGAAGCAGTATTTATCGGTAAACAGGATGACGAATCGAAGATTTGCTAGACGAGTTTTTTGGTTGATGAAACCATTCACAACAGGTAACCCGTCAAGGAAAATCATTGTCTGATAAACGTTGGATTTCTTGTACTTAATACGGGTGCAGTAAAAGATTTTATCTTCTTTTCTCCATAGATTAAAATTGTGTCCTGTGAATGACTCAACGTTCTGCTTGTGTTGCCCATCCATTTACGCGATGAGCTCGAACAACAGGGCCGGACTGAGATTGAAAACTATTATTTTGTCGTTACTGGGTGTACATAAGGTATTCATTTTTTGAATAGTTTATGAAAATAAACTTTCCATTGAAATGAATATGATTACCCAAGTTTCCGACGAAAATTAAGGAAGAAATTCCTCAATACCAGTCTTACAGCCAAGAACAAACAGTACAAAGTCAAATCAAAACTGAATGTTTGTCATTTTATTTTTTTCTAAAATACTATCTATTGGTAGGGAATATTGTTTAGAACGAATACTTATAGAGTTCAAGTTTTTCCATTTTCGAAAATTAGGAAAAAAGAAGTAAATATAACTAAAATTTTATTAAACACAGACTCTATGTATATAAAAAGTATACCATACTTTCGATTTGGCGGCATATAGCAGTAGTAATGGTTAGGTTTTAAGTAGACTTCTTTTGAATAGAAGGGATATAACAGTAATTTCACGAGTATGGTATAAAAGTGACAGGAACTGTGACCCCACTATGTAGGTTAGTAATTAGCGGTCATTACGCAATAAACTAGGCATTATAGATACATACATATGTACATATTAAAATTAACGCTGTCTATTCGCAACTATTATATTGAAGTTAGAATAATTAGAATTCCACACATTCGATTTTAGAACTGCTTATTACAGCATTAGATTACACACTTAATACTAAAAAGGTTTTCTAAAACTTGAACATTTATAAGTTTCGCATATGTAATTGATGTCTTCGATATGTCAATTAGACATAAGAACATTCATGGTCAACTAGAACATATAAAAGAGCCCGTTTCCTTTATTTTACAATCATTTATCTGCATTCACCGGAAATGGATAATGACATATAATTAGTCTTGAAATTTTAGTTTTAGATCAATTATAAACGATATCATAATTGCAGATAATGTTTTAATAATTTAAATAAAAAACATTTAATCACTTAGATTATGTATTAGGCAGACGTTTTTCACTGTTTAAATGCAGTGAGTAAAATTACTAAAATTGGATCGAGGAAACTTGAGACAAGCAGTCTAGAAACCGATTTAAAAATAAGAGAACTTATACCGCTATTCAAGCATGTGTTAAAAATAATTACATGTCGAGTATACAAATGTCAGCTGTATATTTTGCGAGTATGTTAACAGCCCGTTGAAATTTTGCTTAACTTTTTTATTGAAATAGAATTATTTCGACAACCTTTTAATTCTCGTATTGCATTACAGTAAAAATAAAACCCAATCAATGAAATTGGCCATATTATGTTGTATACTTTCTGTATACGCAATATACAAAGTGTCTGTAAAAGGTCTTTACACACGTTCACCACAACCGATTTAAGTGAACTTACCTTAGTCCAAAGTCGCCTAGTTTAGGCGCGATGCGGCCTTGAAGTTTTTACTTTTTGCTTTTTTCGAAAGTACAACCATAAGCATTTTTTTTCGTTTTTCTCGAAAACGAATAAAAATAAAAATATTTTACAAGAGACATAATTTAATCGGTTTTAAATACTCTATCGAATAAAAATTATTTCGTGTCTCTACTACAGACAGCAAAAAACAATATGTTAATTTTCATAATGGTCATGCGTGTTTCATTCACTTCCGGTGTTAGTATTTTCTTGAAATTTTCTCAAAACATCCGCCCAATAATACTAACTGACCATGCCAAATCTTATTAAAGTCGCATAAGTCGTTTTGAATTTATAATAAAAAAATAATTTCAAAATTTTAACTTCAAGGCCGCAGAGCGCCCAAACTAGGTGACTTTAGACTAAGGTAAGTTTACCCTTTTACAGACACATTGTATATTTAAAGATGTTTTTCTGATACTGTAGCAAGATCTTCTGAAAACAAATCTTTCAGTTGAGATTTAAAAATTTTGGTTCCTGAAAGAGATGTATCTCACGATTCTTGGATGCTTTCCTAGTAGTTCTCAGTTTTTTGCATTGCCATCCAAGCAAAACAATAGTTCTGCTGTTTAGCGAATGGAGAACGTATTAGCTAGATACAGAAACCAACTAGTCTGGAGTAATCCTTGATGAAAATTGAACTGGATCTGCACTGGTGCTGAGATAAAATTGTAAAAAACATCACAACAAGATGTCAAAATCATTTTAGCAAAACCTGTCAACTCAAAGAGAGAAACACTGTATTGATTATTGCAAATACCTACGTAAAACGTACTATGACCTCCTAGCAGTGTAGGTTCTATACTGCTACTTTAGTATGGTGGTTAAAAACTGACTAAATGGAAGGTCTAAAATCAACAACAGAGCATAAGTTGCAATAAGTTATCTCCGTAGCAATCACTGGAGCGATTCTATTGCTGAGCAGTACTACTTCCTTGATATTAATGCTACTAGTGTTAACAAGGTCAACAAGGACCGTCGTTTAAAAGTAGTGTGCCACTTAAATAACGAGACCTAATGATTCTAGCAAAGATCTAGAAAGATGAAGAATCGTTAGACAATCCAACAATGGGCAATAAGTTCGTCAAACTCAATCGTGGTGCTGTTTTCAAGCCATAAAGCATAGAATTCTAATAGACTAGAAGTTGAAAATATATTATTTGCCTGGTAGGGCTTCCCATGATCTTTCAGGCAAAACTAGACGCTACAGATTTATCATGTCAAAGAGCCGGTATGCACCGTTTTGGACAATAAGCGTTCTTTAAGGTTTCCAAAATTTAACTTCGAACAAAAGTCCGTCAATGGAACGTAAAGAAAGGTGTCTCCTTCTAGAGAACTACACATGAACAAAGTAATTACTTCGGGCTAAATTGAAGCAAAAGCTACTTGATATTAGAAAACTAGAGTCCCTGACAATTAGGAGGCTTTTAACTGTTTATTGTCTTCTAGAATACCATCTAAAAAGTTTAGGCGAATCAGACCTATATATATATATATCAAGACCTATGACGATTCTGGGAACTACCGCCAAACAAGTAGATGCCAATATGCTTAATTATAGTTTGTGAGCCAAACAAGAATCGCGTGAAAGAAAGCGGGTGGCCAAAAGACACAAAAACTAATGTAGTTGTACAGCTGTGTTGCTGCGAATACAGGAATTAAAGGGCATAAAACCATGTAAAGATGCCAATGACAAACTTGACACTGACAGAATGGTATAAATCTGTAGACCGGGAATGCAAAAGGCAAGCACTGGACGGAATGGATTTCTTCGAGGGATATCGTTGTCCACAATGAAGGATCTAACGCAATGTTCATCAGAGAGTACAGCAAATCGTACGTTTGTGGTACCACGTTAACACACAAATTAACCAGAAAAATTAACAAGTAGAAGGTACTGAACAAGGCACAATACCCATTGACCTATTAGTTATGGAAAGAATGTGTTCGAACACGAAGCTGAAAATAAAACCATAAACGTAGTGAAGGCTAGAAAAAACTCAGTGGATACATGGCAGAGGTAGGCAGGTGGAACAAGGAAACGGTAAAGGCACAATAGACAAAACGACCGATTGTTAAAACAGAACCATGGCTTGAATGCGAACATCCGCAGTTAGACTACCTACTATTTGACACAAGTACTAACAGCACATTGCGCTTTAGATCATTTGTAATAAGGATTGGTAAGGACCACTTGGATGCTGGACTGCTTTGCATAGCGTCAACATTGTAGAGCATACAGTGTTCATCTGTGAATAATGGAAAACCGCTCGCAAAAAAGGTGACAGGATATTGGCCTGTCTGATAAAGGATATGGTTAGTCAGAAGAAGGACCAAAAACTGGAAAGACTGAGATAAAGGAGAAGGCGAGGAACATGAGAGAAGGCCACAGAGGGATATTTGTCGGTGTAGAGTCCGACATTAGTGGGAAACAATGAACCCGTGGTTCTTCTCACAAAAAAAACTATCTAAACCTTAACACATATACTTTGTAACTGCCAATCGCTAATTCGATTAAGGTTTTGGCATTTGAAGAAGGCGCTTCTAGCATCAGATCAGATCAAAGCTATGCTACCCAAACCAATTCAGATTGTCATAACAAATCAATAGGTGGCAGTAAAGAAAGGATGTTGACCCTGTAATCAGTCAGAATCTTCATATTCATAATCTTTTTTTCTAAGAAAAAAGGAGGCAACTAAAAATTAAAATTACACAATCTGGTTAGGATACTCCTTCCTATAATTGCTACGCACACACAATAATGGAATAAATTAATTCTGAAATTCCTAACAATTGCATCACGTATACTGCACACACACTGTAAGGGGAGTTCATGTATGTGGAGACCAGAACTAGGTCGCAATATTAGCAAAAAGGAAAACCTAGGTAGATTGCACAATGAAAACGCTTAAACACATACAGAAATCGTATCTGTGCGTGGCTTATTTTATTCTTAGAACTTGCATACAGGTATAGACACAGCTTCCCACATCGTACGTTTATAATTTAATTATTGTCCCATTTAAACTTGCATAAACAAACATTCCTGTTATTAATACGGATGTTTATTTTTAATTCGATTTATATTGTCATTACTTTACTCACTTAATTGAGTAATAAAATTCGTATTGTTTCTTTTATACGGTGTTGCAAGATAGCTCTTCCTTTTACGCAAATATCAATGTTAGTGCTCCTCAATTTGAGTGACTTTTTAATAAAAGCATAGGCTATATTATTTAAAATATATTGTCTAATAAATTAGAATCGTTGTGACAATTGCCACCTGCAGAATAGGAACATGTTCCAAGACAATACTTTAAGTCCGTCATGCGAGTAATAAGTTTGGCAACAAGCCCAAAAAAGTTCATATTAAATTAATTACATTAACCAAAAGTACATATATTATATATATAGATGGGTGAGGACGGGAAAGGGGCACTTAATTAGCAGTTCACGTACTACGTTGTTTGATTAACTATACCTGCGAAATTTTAGAAGAAACACATTGTTCGAGGTAATATGTAACTACAACACTGTTAGTGCTATCATCTGGTAACTAGGAAATTTAAATTACTCATTTATGAAATATTAACGGTTTATTGATTGTTACACTTCGTAAACATTGCATGATTTATTACAACATCTGCTTATGTATGCATCTATGGGGAATTTTGAATTAGGTAACTGATATTTCGAAAACCTCAATATTTGAATTTATTCCTTCGTTTGAATTTCAGGGATAATTACCTGGATAATTGAAGATTGAAATTTTTAAATCTGCAGTAATTTTTTCGGTGCCTTCTTCACTAACATATGTATGTAAGTTTGGACATTATCACTGTATTTCTGAAATCGTTTTTTCTGAAAATGATCTTTACTAGGTTTGAAATTTTTTGAAGTAGTAACACAAGGTACAACACAGTGTAACAGAAATGCTTGGGTACCAAGCACGAGGGTATTAAAGGTGGTGAGGATGCAGCTGCTCTAGCTAAGGAAGACGCGTCCCAATCATTCATCGAACTTATACCATTGTGTGGAACCACAAAATGTAAAATGGCAGAAGCCATCGCGAAATGGTCGGCGGACAAAGCTCTAGAATAGTGGAAAAGCTCGCTAAGACGGAGATAGGCTAGAAAATTTATTAAAGAATATATCCCCAAATTTACAGAAGACTTACTGAATAAAGCAATTAATTGTAGAGTTGCTAACAGGTAGACTCAACAAACATATGAGCACCCTCTGTCTGACGGAAAATGCTATGTGCTAATTCTCTCACAATCAGGCGGAAGAAGGATTGTTCTAACTGAGGCTAGAATGCATTGGCAAATCGTACCCAGACACGATCATCTCTATGAAGACAATCTCACCAAAACTAGAAAGGCTCCTAAAATGGGTAAAGCTAGACTGGATCGTGTAGATAATAGATATGCTGATCCATGTCATCAATTATCTATCTATCATTTTTGAAGATTTAATGCTTTCTTCCAAGTTTCAGGAAACTCGATTAAGAACATGGATCTATGGCGAAGTATAAGAAGCTTTGTATAAAGTTTCTCAAACATCTCAAAACGATTAACTTTTTCAAGACCAGGGTCGCAGTTGGAAAGGGGCTGCTGGGACATGTCATCAATTATCTATCTATCATTTTTGAAGTTTTAGTGCTTTCTTCCAAGTTTCAAGAAACTCGATTAAGAACATGGATCTATGGCGAAGTATAAGAAGCTTTGTATAAAGTTTCTCAAACGTCTCAAAACGATTAACTCTTTCAAGACCAGGGTCGCAGTTGGAAAGAGGCTGCTGGGCCATGTCATGAATTATTTTCTATCATTTTTGAAGTTTTAATGCTTTCTTCCAAGTTTCAGGAAACTCGATTAAGAACATGGATCTATGGTGAAGGATAAGAAGCTTTGTATAAAGTTTCTCAAACGTTTCAAAACGTTTAACTCTTTCAAGACCAGGGTCGCAGTTGGAAAGAGGCTGCTGGGCCATGTCATCAATTCAATCAAAGCTTCAAAACGTTTAACACTTTCTGCATAAATCCATAATGAATAACAATTTAGCATTTCTTTGGGATATAAAATAAATGTTTTATTGTCAAAAAATGAATTACAAACAAATTTAATATCTTAGATCAAGGTATTAGTGTATGTCGTATATAAGTTAACTGAAGTAACTCTTGAACAATTTACATTAATACTCGCGACCAATTCCATAACAATTCACAAGAAAAACGTGAATTCAGCATCTGATTTCGAATAGATTTTGAGTGTCTTTGTTTTTGGCTTCAGATTCTATTCACTCTCTATTTGATATTAGCCTTTACTATTCTGTAATGGAAAATACTAGAATAATATATACAGGATGTCAAATGAATAGTATCGGAAAAATAAACAGTATAAAACTAATATCACAAGAAAGGTAAATCCACAAAAGTTACGATCATATATTAAAATAATTTTTCCTTATTACCAAATTTTGATAAATAAATTTTGTTGAATCAGGGCCTGAACGTGCGTACAAGAAAAAAAAGAACGCTGCAAAAATTTCTAATAGACATAAAACAGATATTTTTTATCAAGTTGAATGATATGTAAATAAATGCTTATTGTACTCTGTAAATGCATTTGTTTACAAAACAGCTTTGCTGCGTTATGAATTGCGCATGTGGGCTTTTCAAAAATATTCTATTTATAATAACGTCACACATTTACTACAGATTTTATTCATTTCGACCTGTTTTTTTTTTCGTAGCAATTAAGTGTTTTGTTTTTTTTCATTACAGAAACTTACAATATTAAAGTACAACGACATATTATTACCTAATGATCTGGTAATTAATAATTTACTATATGAGATCGCGTTCATAGTTAATAGTTTTTTTTTCTTTTCAAATAATTCGTGGTAGTCGAGCTCCTCCTTTATGCTATTTCCCCGCAGATTAAAATTATGTCCATGTACTCAGTATACGTATAACTTGCCATAAGGTATGTACACAATAGACAACGAATGCCTGTGAATGACTCAACATTCTGCCTGTGTTCCATCCATTTATGCGTTGCGAACAGGGGCCGGACTCAGATCGAAAAATATTATTTTCTCGTTACTGCGTGGAGAATAAAATATTCATTTTTTGGAATGTAAGTTTTCATGTCTTAGCATCCTGTACAGATCTAAAAAATCGATTAAAAATATTGTTACATCGATTTGGTAATTAAAAAGTTAAATTCCTCTGAGATTACATAAGTTCAGAGAAATGTTATTTGAAAACATTTGGGTGAGTGTATACCTAGAGGTACGTTTGAAAGTGAATGTAATCGGTACTCTTCATTAAATAAAGTGTACCTACCTACCTAACGTGGCAGAATTATCTATTAATATAGTTATCCATTTCCTCGATTGATCGAATTAAACGTGTATTAGCATAGATTAAAAAAAGGTTTTAGATGTGTATTATCTCCACGACAATACATGAGTTTGGAATTTCTAATCTTTTTTTTACTTTTATAGTGATAAGATAGCAATTAATGCGGAACAGTTCAAAATTCAGATCTAAAGGGAAAGTATTTCGTTGGAATTTGAACTGCACACTTAAAAAATGTTAATAGAATCGCTTCGATAATAAAATTTTTATCATATAAAAACAAAAAAATAACGGTGATTAGCAATTTCTCTAGTATGTATGTATAGATAAATGTATTTAGAACAAATTAATAGAGAAAGTCCTATTAAGTCTTAGAATAATTGTCACCTTTTAGGAGGGAATTAATTCTTTCATAGCTCTAGATTCAGGGCAGAGGAATATTTTTCTTAATAGTTAATATTTCTCAAGATTTATCCCGAACGCAAGGTCAAGAACATCAGAAAAACTTGGCCGGTGATTGTACAATTTATAATTGTCGGAAAGCTAGTGTATTTCGTCAGACTATCAAAGTATACATATACATACTACGTATTTTTTTTTTCTTGCGGCCACAAGGAATAAATTTCAGATGTGCTTCACGTGATAGAAAAATTTCGTAGAGTA
The DNA here is from genome assembly GCA_004785975.1 of Popillia japonica. Taxonomy (NCBI): domain Eukaryota; kingdom Metazoa; phylum Arthropoda; class Insecta; order Coleoptera; family Scarabaeidae; genus Popillia; species Popillia japonica. The sequence continues at coordinate 80,750 of SMLS01068241.1, forward strand.
TTTGTTAGAAAAAAATACGTGCGAACACGTGATTCTATACTTGTCACAAATCCAAAACAAAAATAATATTCTCAGACACAGCGTATACGCAACAAGATATATTTCAGATGGATGTTTTGTGACAAGTTCACATTGATTAGAGAAGACACTATTTTCTGATATTTAATTTAAATTCCTTGCGTTGTTTGCTCAGTTTATTCGAATAAAAGAGATTTATGAAATCCTAGCGAACTATTTCGGAAGATAAAATACAATTATCGAATTAAAGATCGCAGTTTATTTCAAACAGCTTATGTACTTACGTCATTGAGTTGATAAACCAAGAAAGAAAATGAGTGAAAAATTTTATAACGTGTAATGTACATTTTTTTCCTCTAAACTCGCAGCACTTACATCTCTTATTGTCGAATAAACGCTATAACATTATAATAGCGAAGTTCGTTTTTTTAATAACGTCGTAAAAGAGATTTGCTTTTATAGTTTTCTGTATATTTCTTTTTTATTAAAACGTATGTGTACTTAATTGCACGAGTTGGCAAATTTTATTTCAGTTTAGTTTTATGAACATTTAAGCAGAGTTATAGGTATAACGTCACTAGAATACCTCACCAAATGCGTTAACAATGGATAGGTATCTGGTATTTAAGTTACGTCAAATAATATGCTGCTATTATCCTAGCATCCTACCATGTGACTTGCTTTGTTGTATCCGTTATAATTTTATTTTAAACATCAATAATTGCTTTTATAACTTGCCTTGATTAGTTTTCTTTAGGAAAGTATGTACACTTGTATGTATGTACTAACGAGGGCAAATGTAATGAATCAGACTTCAAGCGACATGGCTTTCCGCAGCTATTCGATACATTTGACTACTTGCACTGGGCGATATATTATAATTTCATTTACAATAGTTACATTTACTCTTTATATTAAGAAGTAATGCTAACTAGATTTCGTAAGGCACAAGCTGTTTCTCTAGCAAAAGTAAATATTGTTTGCTATTATACATATATGGATAAAACATGTATGTTTTACACATATAAATTTTCAATAATATGCTTTTTACTATAATAACACGATTCTATTTATACAAAAACGAATTGTTTCCGATGCCTTATTAAGAAACGATTTAAATGAAGTAGCAGTTTAAAGAAATTTATATTTTTTACTATTTACGCAATCACAAAATAATGAATTTAGTTTTAATTTATTAAAACATAGGTATAATAAATGTATTTTTCTAACCATTATGTGCATAGATAAGCACAGTTCAGATATTTTCTACTTTTAGGTCACATCAAACACTATTAATTCGATTAAAGATCATTTATTCCAGAACCTTTATAATTTGTTAGATATTCGTTACAACTTCGTCAGTGGAAGAAATTGACATTTAATTCGTGTCAAATAATTATATTCTATTTTTGCTTCTACTACTATATCTATTTTTATAATTGGATATTGTATTTAATAACTTGCTCCGCAATGTGTTTTGTGTATGTGATTCTACTGAATTTTGAATATTTATATATATTTTTATACTACATTACAAATTAATTTGTCTAATGAAATATTATTATCTACTAAAAATTTTGGGCCTAAACTTATGTATATAACTTATAATATAATAGATTACCAACCTCTTAGTTATCTTGTAAAATTAGAGTTTTCCAGTACTTCAGGATTGATTAATTTTTGATTATAAAATTATAATTAATTTAGTTCAAAAGTGTTAATTGTTATGTTATATGTTGTTGTTATGTGTTAAAATACTATTACTCTCTTTAAATTCATAATTATCTCTTCAAAAATACTGTAAGTGCAGTAATTATTGAAACGATTAAAACTTCTTAAGCGAATGCTAAGAAAATAATATTAAAGTTTCTAATTTTATAATTTTTGTAACTATTCTTTAAACAATATTTTGCACGATAAAATAATGACTAATTTATCATAAACTTTTTTTTCTTTTATTAATTTATCTACGTTCTACCTGAATTCAGTATCATCATATTCATTTCCAATATATTCACAATTCGCTAGGTTTAAATTCTTTTAAATGCTCGCTACCCTTTGGCCGGCGGCTATACGCCTTGTTGCAGTTGCCCAGTTAGGTTTCCGTCAATAACAATTCAGAACGGGCACAATAGACGCGTTTTATTGCAGTTTGATGCATTACATTTGCCCTCGATAGTACATTCAGCACTACTGTTGGTAGATTCAGCTACCATGCTGCATTACACGAATTGCAATTTTAGTATCTAAAAATTTTCGGTATTTAAATATGACAGAATCTGTTAATCTGGAAATCAAACCACTAAAAGAAAGCTAATTTACATTCAAAACAGCTGAACTTATCTAATAATTAACCTCAAATACTTCAAAGGTGATGTAATGGCTCCATTCGATAGAAGTTGACAGATGAGAGCTGCTAAATACACATAATGTCAAAGACGTCAAATCTTTGACATTTGTACCTATAATTTTTGATAGTAAAAAGCAAATAAATACTTTACGATGCAATTTTAAGTTGCTCTTAACTAAATACTTTGATGTGTTCAGAATTTTGTATCTCTCTTTGTTTTTTGAAAAATTGATTTTTACCTATAGACATTGTAAGCATAGTCCGTCCAGTGTCAGTTCCGATATTTCAACTCACTTCATTCGAATCATATTTGTGTATTGATTTCTATTGCAATCCGAACAGTTAAGTGTATTTTTTTATTTTCAAAACAAAGGTTTTTGTTAACGCATAAATTTTTACCTCCCGAATGTCACTTCACTCGTTACCTACGTTTTTTTT